>JAQZBX010009304.1:0-30552 GCA_029593785.1 Cabassous unicinctus
GCACTTCCCCAAAGGTTGAACAAAGAAACCACGTGGAGATGGGAGTAAAGTGAGATAGAGAGCTTCAGTCCCTCCAGATCAAAGCACCACCTGCTCTTCCAGCATTCCAAGGAAACATAACTCCCTAACCCACTACCCTCTAGCCATACAAGGGGAAATTTTCACCTCTAGGCCTTCCTTTTGGCCCCTGCACCTTACTCAAACCCTCGATCCCCTTCTACTACTATCATTTCCTCACCTAGGAATGTACTGTATAAATTCAAATCCCTCCTTTCCAGGGGCAGGTTGAAGCCTATTCTTCAGACCCCCTCCATTGGGAGAGCTTCCCAATAAACTTCCTGCCTGCAATCATCAGTTTCCCTGTCCCAGTGAAAGCCCCCTTTTCTCTAACAGTTAGTACTGATTGTTGTATATTATTTTAAAAAGTAGAATCCTCTTATAATTTCTAATAGTATCCCCACAGATTATCTTGGTGCTTCCAAATTGACAAACAATTCACATGTGAATAATGTAATTTAGATTGTTATCTTTTGATATCTACCCTTATCCTCTGTTTTTTGTTTGTTTGTTTTTTTCTTAATTCCTGTTTTCATTGTATGGAACCCACAGAGAGAGGTTAAATGATAGTGCTTATAGGGGTCACACTTATCATTTGCCAAGAGTAGAAGGAGAAAGCTATTAGGTGGTGGTGGTTGCTTTATGCCATCTTCAATTATATATATTTACTACAGAATTAATCAACATAGCAAAGGAGTATCCAATCTAAAACTATTTAATTTCTCTTGGTTAAATATTCTTTCCTATTAATGCACACTGTCTACACTGACATATTCACATATTCATTGGTGTGGGGTAAAAGTTCACGTATTCTAACTTTCTGCTGGCCCACTAGTTGCCTTGTAGAAATGGATATTAGTTTTGAAGCATTGAACACAATTTTGAGTTTTTGTTAAGAAATATCTTCCTATTTCTATTTTACTGATTACTTTAAATAGTAATGTTATTTCATTTTACTAAATATTTTTCAGTATTCCCTTGATTGTATGCCTTTATTATTCAACATTAATACAAAGAATTTGTCACTAATAATTATTACCATAAATACTATTTAAAAAGTTTCGTATTATAAAATGTCTTAATATACCTCATCTTATCTGGATACAATCTGCTAATAATGTGCAAGGAAAACTATTGCTGGGAAAGTCAGGGACACACCTAGCAGCCATCTCTAAGTCCTCACCTACCTCTCTTCCCTTCCTATTCTCTTTCAATAAATTTTCATTCTGTAGCCCAGGGAGACATTTGATAATGGAAAGTCCTGACCATACCTTGAACCCAAAAGCAGGAACAAGCAGACCCAGCTCCTGCCAGAGTAGGAACTCTTCAGAAAGTTTGCTTGATTCATACTTTTTGCTTAATGGCAGGGCCCTCACCCCCTGGGGTGTACAAATACCCACACTGGGGTAGTACAGTCTCCCTCTTCTCCGACAAAAAGGCAGCCTGGTTTTGCAGCTGTCCACGAAGGGGGGCTGGTGTTGCTGCCATCCATGGACACTGACTGGAATAGTTGGCTTCCCTAAGAGTCTGGCCACTACGGGACTGCTTCCTCTGCTCTTTTGGGCCCTTTGTGCAGTGTAAGTAACAAAGCAGCCATTTGATGAATGTCTCTGTTGTGCCTGAGCCTGTGTTTCCACAATGCTCCATGTAGCAACTCACTTCACAACTATTGATTGAGAACTTTCTCTGTACCATTTCCTCCTAGCGTCCTCTGTACAAGACACACACACAATACTGAATGACAATATTAATGCACAAATTCTATACAGGTAGGTTATTTACATGGACAACTTGCTAAAACTTATAGACATTGCTTATTACTATTATATGAGATAAAAATATGCTTCAGGAAACCCAGATATACTACTCTCCTTTAGTGTATATACTAAAGATGCATATATGTATGTGTGTGTGTGTATATACATATATCCTATTATTAGTCTCTCTTTCCAAAGTATGACATCATTGATAGCACATTGGTAGCTTGATATCTGTCATAGTGACAGTATCTATACTATAGTCATGTCACCTTCTAGAAATTAGTACATTTCTTCCTAATAGAGGGCCAGTTTTAAACATTTATCAGCACACTACCAGTCCTATGACCTCTATTCCCACCTCCAACCCAAGTACTAGATAACCAGTAAAATCTTATTCAAAATATTTTCCCATCTTTTTAGAAATAAAGCTATCCCCAAATTCAAACCTATTCAAATGTCTTTCTCTTAATTAAATAAATTGGTATACTGCTTCTGACTAATCCTATATTAACATTAAATTAGATAGAAGCACATGCCTTAATATCCTAGTTGCTCTTTTCTTGTGATACATCTTTCTCAACCAAATCACACCTGATATATAGCAGAGAAACCGTATTTATATATTTATACATGGTGCTTTCTTAACTACTGAGCAGTTTCATTTCTGGCTTGAAAATGTGTCTATATGCCAATCCTTACTGCATTTCTCCAGAGAGATGAAATAAAATTATCATATAACAGATTTGCAAAAATTTATGACTGTGTGGGTGAAATGTGCAATGCTTTAGAATGAACAGCAAAAGATAATTCTTAAATACTTTAGTGGGAGTTGTCATTATTATTATCGTTATCTCCAATTTGATCAGTGCCTTCTCTTAGCTGTTGGCTTTCTCAACAGAATCACTTGTGAAAAAGTACTTCCAGGAATGTAATTAGAAAAAATTACATTGGCTGAAATGTGGATATCATTAATATCTGCTAAGCAATATATTATTTCAAAAGATGTGAGGCCATTTTATCCCACATTAAATTTCAGTGTGTTCAAATGCAAAACCATATGCATGGGTTCTCAAAAATATTTAATGCATTATCAATTAACTAAATATTGAATATTAGATATAACTAATAAATCCGTTAAATATTGGAATTATAATTAATAAATATAATCAAGCAAATCAATATCATTATCAAAAATATTGCTGTCTCTAAAATTTTGGAAATCTATATGTATCTGCTACTACTTGATAAAAATTATTTGGAATAGGAATATTTTCACATTTAAAATTTTGTAGCTAAAATAAAGATGTCCAAATATACAACTTTTCCAAGTTCAGGCACCCCACAATCTACTCCTCCAATAATTGCCCACATGGAAAAATGTATAGCTATAGCTGTATATCCCATCCCCAATGAAAGAGCCATAGGGATCTTTAATTTCATGTTTGATCACATTATTCTTTTACTTAATGCATTTTAACGATATATAGGCCATTCAATTGCCTATAAAGGCCTACTTAATGTGTTACTCACCTCCTAAGCCTTTGTTTCTTACTACCTTCCCCCTCGTTTATGCCACATGTGCCATGATGCTGTTGAAACCTATCAAGCATGCTTCAACCTTGGGGTATTTTCAGTACCACTCTTTATTTAGGAGACTTTCTCCCTCTAGATGGCCACACGACTTGCTCCCTCTTCTCCTACAGACCTCTGCTCAAAAATTAATAGTGCAGCCTCGCCTCACACTTGTATTCAAGACAATGCTAATGCAAGTGAGCACATACACAAACACATATATGCAAGCACAGAGACAAAACCCAACCTGCATACATTAATTATTTACTTTGGTATTCTTTTGTCTGTAGGTTTTACTCCTATCTGATATACTACATATTAAATTTTTGCATTATTAGTTTTTGTTTCCAGTTCACTAAAATTTAAAATACACAACAGCAGGATATATATTTTTTCATTTCAAGTTTCCCTTTATGAACACAAGTTATGACACATAATGAGTGCTCAATGAATAAATTATTGAATGAATTCATGAATGTCATTCCAGGAACACAAATAAACTATAAATTATTTTAGTGAAGAGTTTTATGTATGTAAATAAACAGAAATATCAAGAATAGTACCAAAATGCTTCTGACCTCTAGAGAAACAACTGTGCTGCGATATATAATAAGTTCTGCTAACATTATAATATTTATTTCAGTTGCAAATGCATTGCTCTGTGACCAGTGAAAGTAAAATAAAAACTTTAGATATAATGGAGACACATATGAATAAACCTAAAAAAAGAAAAGGCAAAGGATGAAATAAAAATCACCTGTAGTCCTATCACCCACATGTAACTCTTATTAACACTTCTGGCCATCTTTCCAGCATAAGCAGCTTTCCATTATTACTATTCATTATGAACATATCTCCAATATTTTGATCATAGATAAGAACGTTTTTAAATAACTTCATATTATTATATAATATAAATGTAATGTTACAAGTTTAACCTAAATACTACCTGGGCAATTTTATATTCATCAAAATGTTTGTTGCTGAAAAATAAATTTCAGCTTATTTTGCATAAATCTTTGTTCAGTTGATTGTTTTTTCCCCTTTAGTCAAATTTCTCAAAGTACTGCACTAAATACCAAATAAATACCCATCTTTATTGTTTATATTCCTTTTACTAATTGTTTTCCCACTAGCAGTCCCATCATTATACCAGTCTTAGTACTTACTGGATCATTTTACCATTTAAATATCATCTATTAAAATTCATATTTTTACTTAGTTTAATATGCCTATAACATAATATTAATGAGTATAAATCCCATTATTTGTTTATTTGTTGTTCACATTTGTTCTTTGATGATATTATTTCATTTCCCTTTTCCATTTTATTTGGAAGAGTTCCTCATACAGGTTAACACTTTTTATTATATTTATGTTTACTGTTCCTAGGTTTGGTAAGATTACATATACTGTTTAAATTTTGTGCTCATTTTTATTTTGCAGAAATTTTAGGTTTTATAAAGTCAGACATGTCAATAGTTTTTTATTCCAAATTTAGTATAATTTAAAATCTAAGTATATAAACAACCTTTTTAAAAAACATTCATATTTTATTACTTATATTTATGGTTGAGTGTTTAATTTTACATTTTAGCCCATCTGTATTTTTTACCAAGCATTAATCTATCACCCTAACATTTTTTCAGGAGAAAATATCTTTCTCATTTATTTTTAAAGTTTTATTTATTGTATAGTAAATTACAAAACTATGAGCCACTTTGTGGACTTTCTTTCCTTTCCTTTCTCAAACACTAACCTCCCAACAAAAAAATCAAGTTAATTCTAGTACGTTTAGAATAATCCTTTTAAAAATCTTCCTGGTCAATGGATTAGCATCAGTAGAATAGCTTTCATACTGCTTTTTCACAAGTCCTTTTTCCTCATACAAACTATGTTAAAAACACAGGTTAGAAGCATTTAATTTTTCTTGCTAATATCATATGTCATTTATGTATTGATTATAAATCAGACAAAACCATTGTAATTGAGTAATGTCTTTTTAATGTTACTGAAACTTAAAAATTAAAAAAAGATCTCATAATTTTAGTTTTTCTTTGGGGGGAGTGGGGTAACTACAATGTCTAAAAGGTAACATGATACTGCCTTTCTTATTCCATTCAAGAAAATACAGTACCATTGCTTTTTATACTTCAACATTTCCAGTAAACACCAGGTGTGCCTTACTGTATAAGAGTACCAGAAGCCAGTCAGAGAGTATTTTATGTTGTGATTAAAGGTTCTTTAAATGCATTTCCTATATTACCAACTCCTCAAAGCTACACCTATAACTTCAACCAGATGCTAATTCTCTAACTGTAATTAGTAGTGTGACACTTATGAAGTAATTTTTAGAATGATCACAGTCACTATACTTTCATTCTCCAGAAGCGCTAAGTACTGTAATCATCACCTGTTCACAATGAGCCTCATTGCACCACAGGCTATTAACATCTGATGGCTCCATTTAACTAAAGCTGGGTTCCTAATGAATTATCAGTAACTGAATTTTTATGTCCAGAAATGAACTCATAAAAACTGTTCCATTTTCATATGACAGGAAAGTTATTTTGATTTGTAAAATATGTTTTTAAAATCCAAGAATTTTTCTTCCATTTTTGTCCTTCCAAATCATTCTAGATTTATGTAATTAATTTTTGTAAATTGTATAATTTTAGAAATGTTCTTACTTCTGCTTCAAAAATTTATTCTAGTTGATATTTTTATTTTTTATTTTAAGTTAACATATGGTAAAAATGACTTTTTTGGTGTTTTGATTTTACTTCTGAAAGGGGCAAAACAAACAGCTTAATTAAATTCTCATAAAAAACACTAAGTACAGTTGGTTCTGCTACCCCCTTTTCCAATAAAAGAAAAATAGAAGCAAAAAAATTGTAGCTTGTCTAATTATATATCATTCTATGGAAAATTTTTTCTTTGTTGATAATTTGATTATGTGGTTATAAGAGTTCTGTGCTATCTTCAAATTATTTCTTGTAATAGAGAAGGAACGTAGCAGTATATAGTCAGTGCAACCCAGTAGCTGCAAACCTGGTATTGGGGAAGTTTATAGCCTGGATTCAAACCTCTCATTGCCATATTTTAGATTTGAAAGTCATTCCAAAGTAGGGAACCACCTGTAATTCTTAACTCTGTGATTCCAGTACCAACAACCATACCCAGCAGCCTGTAGTTGTTCAATAGGTACTCATAGAGTGGCTGGATGAATCTTGGACAATTTATTTATTTTTTCTATGCCTCATTTTCCTAATTTATAATGGTGGTAATGATACTATATTTCTCAGGAGATTGCTATAAATGGTACCAGAGGTATATTTCAGAGTATTTAGCACATGATAATCAGAGATGAGCATTAGTGATTCAACATGGGAAAATGTTGATTATTTTCACTAATTTGTTAGGCCATATTAAAGACAATGATTTAATGAAATGCCCATAATGCAAAAACTATGATTATTTTGGGGGGACTATCTTCAACAATTTGATTACATTCAAGAAAGTGAGGAGCATGTGAGAAGGCAGATTCCCAAATAGAAGGTGTCCTGGTGGATATTTTGATGTATTGTCTCTGATAGCAAACAGATAGGTTCCGGCATTGGAGACCACAGCACTTATCCAGCCACAGTACCACCCCAGGTAGGAGGAACCTAGAAAACTGGAGGGACAGAAATATCATAAATACTGATAAGCAAAGAATTACTATTTTCCATCTCTTGGTGGGTTTTTTGAAATCTTTTGAATTACAGATGGGGGGCCCTTGAGCTTACAACCAGATGATGCATGGCTGAGTGATTGTTCATGGGAGAGGAGGGAGAACATCACATCTGCAGCCCAGGAAAAAGTAAAGGAATGGTTAGTTCTGTCTAAATTAGGTCATCTTGGTCAACCAAAAGGGGTGTCCAGTCATAACATTTTCCTCAGATAATCACACTATCTCATTCTTATCTCCATGGATTGTGTTGTTTTGGGTAGTACTTTGAAATGTCTTGAAATCATGCTTCCAAAAAGGAAGGCACTGGTGAGGGAGGATCGTTTCTCAGGTCCCCAAGCCACTCTCAGTTCTGGAGAGGTTAGAGAGTTGAAATTTAGAAAAGAGAAAGGAATCTTCTTATTTTGTCATTAAAGAGACTTAGAAGTGTTGCTGGTATTTAAAAATAAAGTTGATTTTTTTAAAATCTCAAATACTGTGACCTTGCTAAAAGCACATATTTATTTTAATAGCTTATCTACAGACAGATTTTGGATATTCTATATAAATATCCTAACATCTTGGAATAATGACAAACATAAGTTCTTCTTTTCAATACTTATGTTTTTTAATTTATTTTTCTTTTCTTATTGCACTAGCCAGAACCTCCAGTATAAAACTAATCAAATGTGTGACCATGAACATTTTTTAATTGTTCTATACATAAGAATTGTTTATGAGCTAAAATGCACATCTAAGTGTTGGCTGGGGTGATGGGGAATGTGCATATTTTCCATTAAGCATCATTCCTACATGGACTAATTTTGTTGAGTATACTCTTTACCTTAGCTTTATTTCTACAATAATTTCCAGAATAAATAGGCTGTAACAACAATAATAATACACATTGATTATATTATCTAAATCCCACAGTGTTTTTACTCTGTTTTGATGACCGTAGAACTAGGGAATCATAGAAGAGGCACTAAAGAGTAACCCTATATCACTACAGATTACCCTTCATATTATGTAACTTACCTTACTGATTTTTCAATCATCAAGATATTTCTATGAAGCCTATATTAATGTCAACTATTAATAAATTTTAATCCACATAATTTGAAAACTAAACGGTATACAAATGTTAGATGTTATTTAAGTAAATTCAGATGAATTGAATATTAGCAGTTCTAAATTATGCTCCTGTATCTGTAAGTCTGATAGTACTTTATTTTTTTATATTAAATAATAGATAAAAAAATGGTAAATCACTCAAAATGTGTGATTCTATAAATGGACATGAATCATTTAATGATTCTAAAAGTTGTAGTAAATTCTATGTCTGCAAAATTTTTACTAAGCAAAAGATCTTTTTATCAAATATTTTAATGAAACAATATGCATGTAGCAACGTGTTTCAAGATTCTAAATATAGACAAGTTGCTCCGTTTGCAGGTGATTTATTGTACTCGAGAGAAGCCGAAATAATTCCTGTATTTCTGGTTTGATTTGGAAACCAACTTTGTATAATGTGTGAGCTTTTCTAATACATGAATGACTTTATTTTGCATGTCATTTAAATGACTGTATCTCTTTTAAGAATTTCTAAGTCCTTTAAGGGAGAGACCATGTTTTATTTGTCCAGTACACAGCATTGTTTTTTATTAAGATTCTTAATAAGTCTTTGAAACATGAGTAAATTTGTTATAGTTTTTTCTTAATTTGCTTTTAAAACCTACATGTTTTAACTATTAAACTTTTCATCACAAATTTAAACATTTACAAATAATACAACTGATTGATTTTTACAGTAATATTTTAAAATATAAATAGAACATTTAATTTTTGAATATATCCCTTAGAATCTAAATAAAAAAGCAAATGTGATAACAATAATCATCATCTAAAATTTATGAATAGGTTCTATTTTAACAGTCAGAAATTTTATATTGTTTACCCTTTGATTTTTTTGTGTGTGTGCTAATCATACCTCCTCTAGGGAATTTTTATTCTACTGAAAATAAATTGAAGCTTAAAAATACAAAAAAATATATACTTCTCTGGAAAATACTATATATAAATCAAAATCAGTTCAATATACTTTACCATGAAGCTTTTTAATTTTTTTTCTTCTGAATTGAATTAATGTTAAAATTATTATTAGTGTGCAACTGGTCAAAATAAATATATCACTATTTTAATTACATTTTTATCTCAATAAGTGAGCTAGTGATGAAAATCCATCCATTAATAAAGTGGAATGGATATGTTTATTAGTCATTTATTTGCCTGTGACTATTATTTCCAGAATAGTAAAAGCAGCAGCATGAATTTTATTTGTAATTTTCTATTCTTCTGTAAGCGTAGAGAAGATTTGTTTCTAATAATAGAACAAAATTAGGCTTTTAGTATTGGCACTCAATTCTTTGGACTTATTTTGAGTTATAAGTCAATATCACATAGCGATATATCAACAAAGATATTTTAATAAGCTATTAGCTAAAAATTGTTCATTCACCTTAGATATGCTAGAATCTTAGAATAATGAACCACCTGGTTTGTTTAAAATATAGTCCTTTCCCTATTCATTAGGGTTATTCACTTCCTCTCATCAACACTAATATTTCAACTTGTCTCATTGTTTGCAGTTCTACAGCTTTCCTTATCCAGGAAAATGTACTATGGTAAGATTAGTGATAGATTACATAAGTATTTGTGTACATGTGTGGATACATGTGTGTGTATGCATACGCATGTAGTAACAGAAGAACTGACTGTGAAATGGCAGGTAGAAAAACATCTTCATGATGGTTCACGATCGGCTGTTTGGTTTTGCAACAAATATAGTTTAGAAAAGAGCATATAGTAATTCAGAGAAAATGAATTCTTCTAAAGACATCTGGAGTTTCAGTTTACTTCAGGAGTATGTGGACCCAGTTTGATGACCACTAGAAATAAGTAACTTAAATATTAAAAATATAAGTTCACAATCATTCAAGAATTAGTCATTTGGTAAATAGTACAATGCCAATGATACAATTCATATTACATGAATTACCAAAATAAGCATACAAAATATTAAAAAATGATGTGAACAGATCAGATAACTCATTCAATATGATAATAAAAGTGTATAATTCATGAAGTCCAAGTTTACTTAGCTTAGCAAAGTATACTGACAAGAACACTAAAAATTCACAGTAATATCAAAGTAGAAATCTCCTGATGTGTAAAATCAACACTAGATTCATCAGTTATTATTCACTTGGGACAGGTATGATAAAGAGAAAATTTAAGCATGTGCAGATATTTCAGCCCAGACAACTTATCAAGTTTGGGGTCCTGTTATGTTTCTACGTACCTAACTGTGTGGCTTACTAAGATGCATGTGACTACACATCATATTTCAGATCAGCTACTTCTCATAACTACTGGTTTTAATTACTCCATAAAGTCTTCAGGGTTAGTTACAAGCACTTGGTCCAGTGAATAGTGTATGGCTGGATTTTTATTTATTTTGTATCTGGTATATGTTACCTCCTAACAACTCCTAGAATTAATGATGCAATGAGAATTAATCAAAGGTCAAATGTAGATTACTTTGAGTATAGAGGAAAGACTAATGAAATATTCATTGACCCTTTCCTCCAAATTACCATCTCTTTCCCTGAATTTTTGAAACTGCCTGAAATTAGTGGACCATAAACATAGGTAAGCTAAAGTGAGGAGAAATGATGAATAGAAAAATTTCCATAGTCAGGAAAAGAAATTTGCATCCTGAGGTCAGGTTTGAGTTCTCTTCTGAGAATGAAAAATAGTAGTAGTAGTGGTAGTAGTAGCAACAATGATAATAATTAAAAGAAAATCCCCTGATAAATTTTGCCAAACAAGGCTAGAATCAGCAGTTAGAAGACTGTTTACAATTGAGAATCCCTGCATAGTACTATTTTCATAGTTTCTCATGGGGAAAAATCATTTCCCTCAAAATCTGTTTTACTGTAGTGACAAAATAGAAATCTTTTTAAAAACTTACGAATATATTTATCTCACCAAAACCTTCCTCTTTTTCTGATGAAATGCGTTTTTCTTGATACATTTTCTAATTTCAAACTCTGAACACTGAACAATAAGAACAATTATTTCCCTAAAATACAACTTGATCAGATGCCAGATGCAGTGTGGTAAGGTAGATCTAACTGTTTTGGAATTATTATGGTGCCATGTGATTTATTTTGAATCTCAACCATCATTTCACCATCCTGCTGTCTTCTTTATTGTTAAAGTGAATGCTTTCGATGACATATTATAAATCTTTGCTTTGGCCAGTATTTTTGCAGTGTCTTAACTTAGAAGTGGTATGCTTAGCTTTCACTACCACCAAGATTTAAAGGTATAATTTCAATTTAATGTGAAAAGTTTTAGCTGGATGAGTTCCATTAGCCTCTTTTGTCAAGTAGGGAATATACCTATTCATTTTCATGTTCAGTTTATATATTGAGTTCCATCAACACATGAAAGGTGTTATGTAGTGTTTGCAAAGATGGGAGTTTATTGTCTTTGAGTTTTCCAAATGCACAAAAGTTTTCTAAAAACATTGATCTATTTTTCTTTCTGTAAGCAAATGTGAGATATTATAAAAGTTTATGAGATAGGGAAGTTTCTCTACTCTTTTAACTCTTCTTCTCCAGGTAGTGGTGCTTCTTTTCCTCGCCTGAGGCAGCTATGATTTTCTAGCTGCTTCTTCAATACACTTTTGAAAGCAAATCTCAGGTAAATGTATGATAAAGCAACTGATACCAAGACCCAATTGACTTCAAAGTCTCCGAGTATTATATAATATAAATTAAATGCAGGAACGACTTATAAATTAAATGTAGAGCACTGTATATATTTTAATATTTCTATTTGTATGTACACACACAGGTAGACTGAAAGGAGAGGTGTAAAATTTTGTAAATGGCCATCTCTAAGTGGTTTTGCTTTGTACTTTATTTTGTATTTTCCAAGTTTTCTACATTGAACAGATACTAACAAATGGAGTCAGGATAAAGGAAAGCCCACCACCACTAAACAAAACTTGTGCTGATATTGATGATTCTGTGAGTGGAAGATCAGTGAATGTGGTCACATGGAGCCTTACTAAGGAATCTTTCAAGATTGTCCTGGATGAAAAGTGAGGGCCCATTTATTGATAACATTGTGTTGTCCTCATACCCCTTCAGGGAATGGTGTAGGAAATGTTTGAGGAGTATTGGTTTATAACCATTTTTAACTTTCACAATCTGAGGTTGCCCAAATAAACAATGATACTTCATAGAAATAAAGCAGCTTTGGAATTTTTTAGAGGGATATTTATATGCAATATAAAAAATAAAACTAATATTTTTTCTATAATGCTAATGAAGGGAAAATTGACCTGCCATGAGTTACTTTAAAATGTTTTCAAATAAAATAAATTATTGACCTATTCCCAAATGAGTTAAGATGAATCACCTTATTTCAGCATCAGTTTTTCAAATTGAAAAAGCTTATGAAAGGTCAAGGTAATATCATCCTGAAATGGCTGATAAATAATCCAGATTTCAAAGAACAGTTTTAAGCAGTTAATAAGGATATTTAAAATGATTTCATGTATCATTTCATTGTGTTACCTTCATTATGTATAGCAATATGCCATTCAGAAAAAAAAGTCTTTAATTCAACATCAACAACAAAATTTTGGGCAGCTCAAAATTATCTAAACCTTTGGTATTTTGATACCCCTGTAACAAATTAAGCAATTGCCAACAAACAGCCATAACTATTTTTCTTTTCATTAATTTTCTTCTTTCCTTCCTGCTTTAATTTTCTTTCCTTTTTTTCCTTCTTTTCACCCTTCCTTCCTTCTTTCCTTCCTTCCTTCCATCCTTTCCGTATCTCTCTATCTCAATGTTATCTTTAAAGATGACAGAATATACTTGTTCAAATAGACAATGAAGAACATATTAGCACAATGTGATATTTTAAAATTTTATTTGCTTTTTTTCTTTTTCTTCAAGCTTTCTTCTATATGTTTGTTACTCCACTATAAATTCTTTCATTTGGATATACAAAGGTACACACTTATTATATAATCATGCACATGCATTCTGCTTTCTATTGAGAAAATACTTGCTTAAATATTTCCTTAGATGTTCTATCACTGAATGTTCTATAAACAGTCTTTAGATTTAAAGGTCTTTAGGTTAATGCAGAAAATTTTGAATTGAGAGAGAAATTAAAAGGCTAAAGAATATGAATGTATGATTACATTTAGGTATATAAATTTAGGAAAGCTAGAATTTTTCTTTGTCATTATGAAATCTAAGACTATAAGATTTAGGATGATATTCATTTTTTAAGGGAAATATGTATGTGTATGTAAATGTATAATATATAGTCCTGGTTTGTCTTTTGAGGATCCCCAGAAAATTGTATTTTAAGCTAATCCTTTCTTGTGCCTGTAAATGCAGTGTAGATGGGGCCTTTTGATTATTCAGTTAAGTCTTTTATTAGATCACTTGATTAGACCATTTTAGGGCTTCTGTTTGTACATTTTTGTTTGTCAGTGAGGTGGGACCCAGGTTGGATCTCCATCCTCTTGCTGGTTCTTATATACACTGAGAACAGACAGAGAGAAGAGAGACACAGAGAAAGGGAGGTCTGCCATTTTGACCTGGCCATGTGTGAGAGAGGACTCCAGGTTTTCCTATAGCTGCAGAAAGACAGAGAAGCTCACGAGGCTCAAGGAGATAAGGCCCGGGAGAGACGCCTGATAACCTACGCCTGAGTATAAGGAGATGCCTTGATTTTAACATTTTCACTGCCTTGGAACTGTAAGCTTTTACCCCCAAAAATCCCCTTTATAAAAGCCAACCCATTTCTGGTATTTTTGCATTGGCAGCTTTAGAAAACAAATACATATAGTCCCATGTTTTATCTTTTAATTTTCATTCCAGTAAATACACGACCCAAAACTTCTCCTTTCAACTACATTCATACACATAATTCAATGCTGTTAATTACATCCACAATAATGTTCTGCCATCACCACCATCCATTTCCAAACATCTACAATCAACCTGAAAAAATTCTGTACGAATTAATCATCAGCTCCCCATTCTCTACCCCTATACCATTCCATTGTAATCTATATTCTAAATTATAACTTTAGGAGCTTTCTTATTATAATTATTTCATATCAGGGAGATCATACAATATGAGTCTTTTTGCATATGATTTATTTCACTCAGCATAATGTCTTCAAGGTCCATCCATGCTGTCACATGCATCAAGACTTCATTTCTTTTTACAGCTTATTAATATTCCATTGTATGTATATACCACATTTTGTTGATCAGTTGATGGACACTTGGTTTACTTCCATCTTTTAGCAATTGTGAATAATGCCCCCTATGAATGTTGGTGTGCAAATTGCTATTTGAGTCCCTTCTTTTATTCTTCTGTGTATATACCAAGTAGTGGGACTGCGGGGTCATGTGGTAATTCTATTTTAACTTCCTGAAGAACTGTCAAACTATTCTTCCACAATGGCTGCACCATTTTACATTCCCAACAGCAAAGAATGAGTGTTTCTATTTCTGCACATCCTCTCCAACACTTGTAATTTCTGTTTTTTTAATAGTAGTCATTCTGGTGGATATAAATTGATACTCATGGTTTTGATTTGCATTTCCCTAATAGCTAGTGATGTTGAGCATCTTTTCATGTTCTTTATAGCCACTTGTATTACTTTTTTGGAGATATATATTTTTTTCAAATCGTTTGCCCAATTTTATTTGGGTTGTTTGTCTTTTTATTGTTGAGTTGTAGGATTTCTTTATATATTCTCAATATAAAAGCCCTATAGGATACATGGTTTCAAAATATTTTCTCCCATTGACTGTGTTGTCTTTTCACTTTTGTGATAGCCCTTTGATGAACAAAAGTTTTTTATTTTGAGGAGGTCCCATTTATCTACATTTTCTTTTATTGCTTGTGCTTTGGATGTAAAGTTCAAGAATCCATAGCCTAACACAAGGTTCTGAATATATTTCCCAACATCTTCTTCTAGGAGTTTTATATTCCTGGCTCATATATATAGGTCTTTGAGTCATTTTGAGTTAATATTTGTATATGGTGTGAAATAAGGGTACTCTTTATTTTTTTCAGTATGCATATTCAGTTTTCCCAGCACCATTGATTGAAGAGACTCTTTTTTCCCAGTTGAGTGGACTTGGCAGCCTTGTCAAAAATGGCCATGGATGTGAGGGTCTATTTCTGAACTCCCAATTCTATTTTGTTGGTCAATATATCTATCCTTATGCTAACACTATGCTGTTTTGACCACTGCAACTTTCTAATATGTTTTAAAGTCATGAAGTGTGAGTCCTCCAACATTATTCTTCTTTTTCAAGATGTTTTTGGCTATTTGGAGCCCTTTACCCTTCCAAACAAATTTGATAATTGACTTTTCCATTTCTGTAAAGAAGGCTGTTGGAATTTTGATTGAGATTGCATTAAATCTGTAAATCATTCTGAGTGGAATTGACATCTTAATGATATTTAGTCTTCCAACATATGAACATGGAATATTCTTTCATTTATTTAAGTCTTCTTTAATTTCCTTTAGAAATGTTGTGTATTTTTCTGTGTACAATCTTTTTCATCCTTAATTAAGTTCATTCCCAGATATTTGATTCTTTAAGTTGTTATTGTAAATGGAAATTTTTCTTGATTTCATCATCAGATTGCTCATTGTTAGTGTAAAAGAATGCTGCTGATTTTTCTGTGTTGATCTTATATATCACCACTTTACCGAACTCATCAGATCTAGAAGCTTTGTTGTCATTTTCAGGGTTTTCTACATATAAGATCAGCATTGGCAAATAGTGAGAGTTTTTCTTCTTCCTTTCCAATTTGGATACCTTTTATTTCTTTTTCTTGCCTAAGTGTTCATGCAAGTACTTCTAATACAATGTTAAATAAGAGTGGTTACAGTGGGCATCCTTGTCTTGTAAACATACCTTAAAGGGAAAGCTTTCAGTTTTTCATCACTGAGCTTTAATGTCTATGGCCAATTGTTTGTGTGTGTGTATGTGTTGTTGTTGTTTTGTTTTGGTTTGGTTTGGTTTAATTGTTTTTGCATATCAGGGTTGGGGATTGACTGATTTCTTTTTTTTTTTTCCTACAGGTACTGGGGCTGGGGATTGAAACCTGGGACCTCTTATGTGGGAAGCTGGCACTCAACCACTGAGCCATATCAGCTCACCTGAGTTTGTTTTTTTTCTTTTGTTTGCTTGTTGTTTGTTTTCATTTTTAGGAGGCTCTAAGGACAGAAACTGGAACCTCCCATGTGGGAAGCAGGCACTCAACCGCCTCCGCTGCATCCATTTCCATTGATTTTTGACAAGGTTGTAAAGTCCACTCAATGGGGAAAGTATCGTCTCTTCAACAAATGGTGCTGGGAAAACTGACTGTCCAAATGAAAAAGTATGAAGGTGGACCTGAACGCCACAACTTATACAAAAATTACCTCAAAATGGATCAAAGATCTAGATATAAGAACCAAACTTATAAAACTCCTAGAATAAAACTTATAGATGCATCTTCAAGACCTTATGTAAGGCAATGGTTTCTTAGACTTTACACTAAAGCATGAGCAACAAAAGAAAATAATGATAAATGGGACTTCATGAACAATTAAAACTTTTGTGCATCAAAGTACTTCTCATCTTGAAAGAAAAAAAACAAGCTACAGAATGGGGAATATATCTGAAAATGACATAACTAATAAGGGTTTAATATCCAGAATATATGAAGAAATCTTAACAACTTAAATTCCAACAAGCAAACATCCCAGTGAAAGGATGGGAAAATACTTTAATAGACATTTCTCCAATAAAATATATAAATGTCCAATAAGCACATGAAAATATGTTCACCATCATTAACCAGCAGTGAAATTCAAATCAAAGCCATAAGATATCATGCCACACCCACTAGAATAGTTAGGATTAAAAAATGAAAAATAAGTATTGGAGAAGATGTCGAGAAATAGGAACACTCAATTATAGTGGAAATATAAAATGTTGCATTCACTATAGAAAACAGTTTGGCAGTTCCTCAGAAATTTATGTGTAGAATTACAACATGACCCAGCATTTCCACTTTTGGTTATATACCCAAAGAAATGAAAGCAAAGTACACTAATGTTCTTAGCAGCATTTTTCCCAGTTGTCAAAATATGTAAGCAATCCAAATGCCCTTCAACAGATGAATGGATAAACAAAATGTGATATTTATATATACACACACACATATATAACAGAATATTATTTATCCTAAAAGGAATGAAGTTCTAATACATGTGTCAACATGGCCGAACCTTGAAAACATCATGCTGTGTGAAATAAGCCAGGCACAATAGAATAAATATTCTATGATATCACTGATATGAAATAATTAGAAAAGGCAAACTCATAGATTCAGAAACTAGATTACAGTTTATCAGTGGCTATGGTGGTTGTAGGGGAAGGAAAATTAATGCTTAATTGGTACAGTTTCTATCTGCTGTGATGAAAAAATTTTGATAATGGATGGTAGTGATGGTAGGACAATATTGTGAATGCAATTAACTCCACTGAATTATATATTTGAATATTGTTAAAAGGGGAAATTTTACATTTATTTATTACTAGAATTTTTTTAAAAATGATATTATATGATTATACAACCAAAACAGTGAAACATAATGTAAACTATACAGTGTAGTTAATAGAATAATTATAAAAAGCATTCTTTCATCAATTGTAACAAAAGTACCACACTAATGCAAAGCGTTAGTGATAGAGAAAATTCTATGCAAATGGGGTTTAGTGGAACTCTGTATTTTAAATATGATTTTTCTGTAAACCTACTACTTTTCTAATAAAATAAAATAAAATAAATTAAATTAAATAGGAAAGAAAATAGGAATGAAATGCAAAGACGTGTGGTGGTTTAGGGCTTTTGTGGACCCCATTAAAGACCATGTCCTTAGAGCTAATAAGTTCCTAGAGGTGTAAACCTATTATAGGTGAGACATTTCTTTTGATTAGATTAAGTCAGTAGGGCATGATCCAGAGTGGGTCTTAATTGTCTCACTGGAGTCCTTTATAAATGGGATGAATACAGAAAGAGGGAACAAAAAAGACAGAGAGAAACCCACATATGCTGAGAGAGGAAACCCCAGAAACCATAAAGTTGAAAGCGATAAGACTTAGAGGAGAAGGATGATACCACCATATGCCTTCCCATTTGACAGAGCAGTCCAGAATCGCTGGTAGCCAGTCTTCAGTGTCACCTGAAGACTTGATTTGGACATTTTCTCAGCTGTGGAACTGTAAGCATATAAGTTACTAAATTGCCATTATAAAAGCTAACCCATTGGTTTATAAAAGGTTTCCATAGCTTATAGCAAATTAAGACAAAATGGTACATTATGAACCTTAAAAACTGTATGGCACAAGAAAGAAGCCAGTCACAAAAGATCACATTTTATATGATTCCATTTATATGAAATGTACACAATAGGCAAATCTGTAAAGAAAGCAAGTAGATTAGTAATTGTCTAAAACTGGGGGTTGGGAATATAGAGTGATTCTCAACGGATACAGGATTTCTTTTTTATGGTGACAAAAATGATTTTAAATTACATTATGGTGATGGTTGAAAACTTTGTAAACATATTGTAAACACTTTCCATTTTGATTGGTTGAATTTTATAGTAGGTAGATTATATCTATAGAAATCTGTTAAAATATGCTACACACAATCGAGGGCAAAATTAGGAATTGGAGTTCAAGTCTGAGATAATCACTTAGGACACTAAAATTTTACAAAATAAAATGACCTTATGGATTAAGATAGTTGATTTAATGTATAAATTTAATAACAAAAAAATTACCTCTAAATATTTTCAGTCAGTAAGAAAAGTAAATGACTAATAGGAAGTAATCACCATTTTAAGTGTTGAACACTTTCCAGAAATGAGGAATATCATGATTTCAATTCCAAATTGAGAAATATATCAAATTCACCTTCAGATATTATGGAGCAAGTTGCTACACACTGCATCTTGGGAACACAGGCTCAGGCACAATAAAGACTTCCCGTAGATAACCACTTCATTATTTATAAATCATAGAGTCCAAGAGGGTAGGGGATGAGCTCCCATCATGGCCAGTTCTCCAGGGAGGCCAACTGCTCCAGTTAGGATCAGCCATTCCACATGCCCTGCTTCATGTTGGAGATGAGGGACACCTGTGCTGCCTAGAGGCCATCTCCCAGCCCTTGCCTACCACCTCCTTTACTATTGTGTTCAGATGTTCCAAAATGTTTTCATTCCACAGCCCTGGGGAGATGTTAGGTCTACAGGAGCAGCCTGACCATAACTTAAGCCCAAAACTAGGAACAAGCAGTTCCAGCTGCTTATCAGGGTGGGAACTCTCAGTGGCAAGGCCCTCTTCCCCCCCACCCCCCCGGGATGTATAAATCCACTACTCTCAGCAGCACAGATTTGTCTCTCTACTATGATGAGAAGTTGGGCATGCAGAGCTGCCATTCACAAACCCTGCCTGAGCAGCTGGCCTCCCCAGGAGACAGGCCATAATGAGATCTCTTCTGTTGCTCTTTGGGACTTTTTGTGCTGGATAAGTAATAAAACAGTCATTTGCTGAAAGTTTCTAGGGCACCTGAGCCTGTGTTCCTGAGATGCACTATATACACACTGGCTCCACAAGAAAACTTGGTGCTAGATGAAGTCTATTGTATCTCAATAATTTAATTGTGATCTAAAACTAAACCACTCCTACTAGTCAGGCAGAGTGATAGTCAGTATGAAATCAACTTCTTTTTGTTTTGTTTTTTTCCTACTGCTTTTGGAAATCAATATTTCATGCTCAAATGTCTTGATATGATTTTATTACATTTCCATAAAATACTTTCTCCAATCTTACTGAAAATGTATTAGAAGTTTTAATAATGTTTTTGTTTATCTTGGAATATGCTATTTTCATAATAATAGAATGCAAAAGAATCAGAACTATTTTTCTAAATTTTTTTTTTTTTTTTTGCCGTTGAGCATGCCTTGGGGAAATAAACTAACAAATCAAAACTAACTTTAATGTAGTGTCCATATTATGTGTCCACTTGTCATTTCTTGTCAGTTTTATTTTCCTAAATAATTCTTATTATTTATATATTTATTGTAAAGGGCTTAAGAGTTAGATAGATTTCTAGCTCTCCAATTATTGTTGTTTCTTTTGTGCTTCTGGTGCCACTTTCACTTCTGCTTATTATGTCTTAGCCACACCAGACTTTTAATTATTCTTACGTTAAAATTTTGAACTTAACCTTTATATCATATCCCCACTGTAACTTCAGTTATGCTGATCTCTGTGCGGTAAATTAATTCTCTCTTTCTCCTCCCAGTAACCATACATACACAAACCTTATGAAACAAACTGCTATTCATCCTTCAGATCTCAAATTAAATTTTACTTCCTAAGAAATTCCTTCTGTGACACCCTTAGACAAATACAAGTCCTTTGGCAATACAACCTAATAACACCTTTTATTTTTCCTTGACATTCATTTGCAGTCTCTAATTACATATTTTTGTTTAATTTTGTGATCCGTATCATCTACTCACTAAACTATAAATTCCCTAAGGACAGATAATGAGCTACATTTTTATTATAAACATGACATTGGCTCGGTGCCTGCAAAAAGTAGGCTCTCCCTAAGATTTTTTTGAATGAATAAGTGAATACATGAATCAATGATACAATTAGGATTTATTAGTAAGATATATAGATTTATGTCTCTATTATGGCCATCTGAAGAGGTTGGATAAACCCTACCTTGATATTTGATTCAGATGTTTGGTGTCAGATTGATGATTTTACAATTACCAAAAGGATATGAAAAGTTTTATTACCTACGTAAAAGCCTTTTGGGGGAGAGCAGGAAAGACCTTCCAAGATGATCTGATAATGGCTTTAGATAACTAGGAAAGGAGATAGGCTTGGGGTTTTTTTTTTGATTAAAGGTTGGGGCTGCAAGGAGCATTCTCATGAGTGGATACCAAGGCAGGGAGCACCCGGGCTTTCTTATATGCTTGTTCGGATGTGGGGCAGAAGAGTGAGGAGTGAAGCTTTATAGCTATCAACAGACAAACACAAAAAATCGGTTCAGATTCTATATTACAATCCCTAAAGAGGAATGATACACGCTTCTATGTAGTGAGTGTTTATTTACTTATTTACTAGTCACTATCTTATGCTACATTTATTCCTCATTTTTTAACATGTCAGTAATATTCCTGCATTTTACAGGACAGGACTATCAATTTTGGAAAATTGTGCCTAATCTTAGTAAGGCAGCTAAGAATACTAGACAGGTGTGCCTGACTTTGAAACTTATATTTCTTTTCTTTTTTTTTCTTTTTTTTGAGCTACTGGGACCAGGAATTGAAACCAGGACCTCATAAGTGGGAAGCTGATGCTCAACCAGTGAGCCACATTGTCCCCATGAGTTAGTTTTTTCATTTTTTTGCTTTTTGTTTTTGCTTTTAGGAAGCACCGGAAATGAAATCCAGGACCTCCCATGTGGGAAGCTGGCACTCAACTGCTTGAGCCACTTTCACTCCCCTACAACTTATTTTTTTAACATAATTTATTTTTCCTTCCTTATTTTTTCCATAGATCCACATAATATGAATATAGAGAATAAACAGTTAGGTTTAGAAATTTTCTCTAATATATAAATAACATTGAGATTGAACAACAGCAAAGCACACATTAAGACAACTCTACTTTTAATGTAGCTCCTAGTAGTGTTGATAAAATAAAAACAAAGCTGTAAAATGATGAAAAATGGTGTAAAATACATATAGTTCTAGTGTATCTTCAGTATGATTTGGAATAATTTAGAGGTTTTTTGTTTTTCACAAATTATTTTTCCTTTTTTTCTATTCTATTATTGCATGTACATGCCTGCTACTGTGTGACATATAGAAAAAAAATTAGTAACAGTCTCCACCATCACTACCAACCAATTCTAATTCTTTCACATGAGCAATGTAGTCAGGGTGCTGGGGAAGTCACAGACATCCTCAGTGGCCATAATACAGCCCTTATCAGTCCCTTACCTCTAGCCTCTTTTTGTTTTGTGTGCAGATGTTTCAGTCTGTTTCCATTCCATATCCCAGGGGAGATTTTACATCTAATGAAGTGCCCAACCATATCTTAAACCCACAAACTGGGAACAAGCAGCCCTAGATGCTTATGGGGGCAGGAACTTTCAGTGGCAGGGCACCTAACCCTTGGTCATATGAATACCCACTCTTGGCGACACAGGCATATCTCCCATCTCTCATGCAAAATGGCGTGTTCAGAGCTGCCATGCACCAATCCTGACCCAAATTGTTGGCTTCCCTAGGGGACCAACCATGTTGGGATCTCTTCCTTTGGACTCTGTGTACTATGTAAGTAATTAATAAGTTATTTGCTGAAAGTTTCTGTTGTACCTGAGCCTGTGTCCCCACGACACACTATGTAGCAACTCGTTCCACACAGCGAGTATTGAGTTTAAATCCTGGCTCTACCATTTGCAGATTGTATAATCTTAGGCAAGTAGCTTAACCAATCTGAATGATGATTACTACTTGCTAGATGAGTTCTGAAGTTTGAGAGAAATTAAACAAAGCACCTAGCACAGTAACTGTTAAAACTGTAAGGTCAATAATTATTAGTTCTCTTTTTTCTTCCCCACTCATTTTACGTTTTTCTTTCCTTGTCTTTGCTGAGTCTTTAGTTTGCTCATTTAGGTTTGAGAGCTTTAGCCATAGAATGAAGGCGTTCTGGAAATACATGTTTAAACACAAATCATACTGTGTTGATGTATCTGAATAAATAAATAATAGCTTCCTTACATAACTACCATTTTGTTAGTTACTATACAGTTTTTGTCCAACAATTTTAATTCCATTTAATTTCATGGGAAAGAAATAATTTTAACATTTCTAACAGCTAAAGTTTTAGTGTCTGTTTGCAGAACCCCTAAACAGGTTTGTTAACTCACAAGCTATTCTGTGTAGTATTTAGGGTGAAAAAACGCTTCATGACCTCTGTCATAAAATGTCTTTTGTCTAATGTCCCCTGACAGGCGCTTCTCAAATTTTCCCTTAAATCATGGAAAAAGGCAAAAATTACAAAATCAGCAGCTCTGAAATTCATTGATAACAGCAAATGGTCTGCAAGATTTTGGTAGGGATTTCAATTAATCACAGTAAAGATACACAGGACTCAGAAACAGAATGATGGATTATGTTAAATTTTCCCTCTGAGGCAATAAAATAATATAGAATTTTCTTCTCTCAAATAATGTCTATTCTTTGCACGAATTTACATATGTACTAAGCGACATCCAAAATACACAAGCCTTACTTAAGGGGAAAAAACAACAACTTCATACCCACTATCTCTATATTATTCTTTCTTTCATCATTTCTCCTCTGTATTTCTGCACTGGTTTCCACTTGTCTTCTATTGCTATTAATTCCCAAAGTATCTTAAAAAATTGATCAAATTATCCTAATAATTTCCTGTTTCCTTTGGTAAGAAATAAATTACCTTTAGTGATATTTTATCAAATGTATATGAATTTATTAATAGCATTTATTATATTTCTTCTCTTTATTTTTCATTGAAATGATGGTATTTTTCTAGTCCTTCTGAAATATTGCTAAAAGCTTTAATTGCAAAATCTCATGGAGCTTTACAGTATCCCATAAAGAACATACTATTATAGTAATTGCCATTTAAAGATGAGGGAATGAGGTTTAGAGAAGTAAAACAAATTGTTCAAAAATATAAAGCTAGTAAATAGTCAAACTGGAATTCACATATAACTTGACTTTTCTTGTTTATCAGGACAGATACCTTTCCCTTCTTAAAAAAAATTGGCAAATTTAGTCTATATACATCATTTTGGTTAATAATATATCTAGACTTCTTTCTCCCATTACACTTTGTGCTTTGCATTCTGCTTTTCCTTAGGATTCCTTTTCATATTTCATATTTTATTTGTCTTTTGCCAGTTATCAAAGTTATCAATGTATTACCTATCTATTCTAAATCCATATGTTTTGTCTGTTCTATGAAAATGGAACTGAACTTTTCAAATATGTTTTATTGGCCAGCTGGCATGAAGTTAAGCTTTTGGAGTAATGCTGGAGAGAAATTACAGAATGGTGTTTCTCTCCTGGCTCCAGTGCTCTCATTTCAGGAGGCCCTCATAGACAAGCTTCTGAATTAGGGGTGGCTTCTCAGCATCCAGCACCTGCAACTCCACAGTTGCTCCAGTTCTCAGATTCTATAACAAATATCCCTTACTTTAGCACATGTGTTCTGCAGTGTGGTTGACTTTTCTGGTGCTTGACTTCTACTGTGTATGTGATCAACAGTAACCAGTGGCTAACTGCCTTGCCAGCACCCACCCATTCTGAGTGGTTTTGTAGCAGAGTTTGTTAGCCTCTTCCCCATGAAAATGTTTCCCCTATAACATAGAAAGTGTATTTTCAGCAAGTTCTGCCAGCTCAACCTCAT
This sequence comes from Cabassous unicinctus, assembly GCA_029593785.1. Classification (NCBI taxonomy): domain Eukaryota; kingdom Metazoa; phylum Chordata; class Mammalia; order Cingulata; family Chlamyphoridae; genus Cabassous; species Cabassous unicinctus. The sequence continues at coordinate 24,768 of JAQZBX010009304.1, forward strand.
GCTACCTTCTCTGAGTTTCAGTGAGCCATGGATGCTCATTGAAACTCAGAGAATATTTAAGAAATCTGAAGATACTCATTAAATTAAACATGCTTCCAAATAACACAATGCCATTGGAGCTTTCAATTCTAATCACTCTGTTTCTGGGTTGCCTACAATTGTTAGCTTGGATTCTGTTTTGTTCTTTTATTTAAATAAATTCATATAAATTAGAGATGATCATGATGATGATTTTTTTAAAGAAAATATTAACATTTATACATGTATTTAGCAGTAACTTTTCTCATATTTGCATTCTAATTCTGAGGCATTCATTCTGGTGTCAATCTCCTAGACTTTATGTATTGAAATGTCTTCATCTTATTTTATTATGAAGAGATAAATTTGCCATGTTCTCAATTATAATTCGACAGTTATTTATTCTGAGAATGATGAAAATATTTTCCACTGAATTTTGGCTTACAATATTGCTGAGGAAAAATAAGATTGTTGTTTCTTTAAGGTACAACAGTCTGTTCTTTAAGGCTGCACTTAACATTTTTCTTAACTTTGATATTCTTCAGTTTCAGTAAAATTATATACTAGATTGTATCTAAAATATCTTGTGTCTTATATCTACAGGTTACTATCATTCCTTTTTAATCTTCTCATTCATTATCTCTTCAAATATTATGATATCCATATTCCTTATTTCCTCTTTCTAACAAATCGATTTATTATATGTAGTAAGGAGAATAACGCACCCTCACCCAGGATATCCACATCCTAATCCCCAGAACCTATGAACATATAAATTTACGCTGAAAAAATACTTTGCAGATGTGATTTATTGTAAGGACCTTGTGGTGGGGAGATGATCATGGATTATCAGGGTGAATATATATTAATATATGAGCCCTCATAAGTAGAAAACCTTTACTAGTTGTGGTCAGATAACTAGAGAGATGTCAGTTTGGGAAGGTCTTGGTTCAATGTAAGTGTCCTTGAAGCTGGAGAAAGGGGGCTAAGGGCTTAAGATATCCTTTTACAACCTGGAAAAGAAAAGAAAAACATTCTGTCCAACAGCCTCCAGAAAGAAATGCAATTCTTGATTTAACACCAGTGAGGTCCATGTTGGATTACTGCTCTATAGAACTGTAAGATTTAAAGTCTGCAATTTTTAAGCCACTAAGTTTATGTTAAATTGTTGTAGCAGCATTAGAAAACTAATATGATATATAATTGAATTCCTCTATCTGTATTTTCTTTGCTCATCATTGTCACATTTTAATCTCCTTTTCTCTCTTGCCACAACATGGAAATATTTATTGTTAATTTTCTGTTTAACCCATTCATTGTGTTTTTAATCAAATCCATTTGTTCTTGTTGATTGCATTTTTTATCACATCCTTTATACCTTAAGCATTCTATTCACTATACACGAACACACACACATGTCATGCCTGGTAAATATACTATTTAAATTATAATTAATTATTTTTCAGTCTATTGTTAATTATTTATCTCATATACGGTTAATCATCATATGTGGCCAATTGAAGATACTTTTAATCATGGAGAACTTACATTTTCTTCTGATGAGGGCCGGGAGCCAAGAATAGTCTTCTACCTCTAAGGAATCTTAAGTTCGGCTACCAATCTTAAGATGGGCCCAGTTTTGTGTTTTGTTTTGTTTTTTCCCCTCACTGATGCTTTCAACATTTGCCCCTTGGGTCATCCCAGCTTTTGGATTTTCTTCCTACCTACCTCCTTGCTGCTCAGGTTCCTATTCTATGCTATATTTTATTAGATAGTTAGATAGGTAGGCAGGTAGGTAGGTCGATATAGGTAGGTAGGTAGGTAAATAAATACATACATAGATAGATGATAGATAGGTGATCAATTTTTGCCCTTCATTTTGGTGTTATTGCAAACCCAGGAATACACTAACGAATAAACTTGTTGACTTACAGTTTCAGCTCTAATTTGTAAAGTGCTTGGAAGTTATCATTTCCATATTACAACAAGAAAAAAGCAGAACATATTGTAAACCAATAACTTTTCTTTTTTTTTTTTCCCCAATAACTTTTCTTGAACCAATCAGAAGTTTTAGTTTCCTGGCTGTTTTAACAAACAATGCACTGGATTGACTGGAAAAATGGGAATTTATTGGTTCACAATTTGAGGCTAGGAGCAGTCCAATATCCAAGGGGTCATCAAATCAATGCTTTCTCCCCGAAAACTGTGGCATTCTGGGGCTGGCTGTCAGTGAAACTTTCCTTGGCTTTTATGTCACATGGCAATGCTTCTCCTTTCTCATATGGGTTCTCTTGATTTCCTCTGGCTGCTTCCTATGGCTTTCTCTCTGTGAGAATGGATTTTATTCTGTTTAAAAAGGACTCCAGTAATAGGATAAAGATTCATCCTGCTTCAGTTAGGCCATACCTTAATTGAGATAACCTCATCAAAAGGTCCTATTTATAATGGGCTCACATCCATAAGATTAGATTAACATTAAGAACATGTTTTTTTCTGGGGCACATAGCTCCAAACCACCACAAAAGGCCAATCACACCTGAAAAGATAAGTAAATGCAGAGAAACAAAAAATCAGCTTAAGGAGATCAATTTCTGAAGGTGAAATGTGTAGATTAGTGTGAAAGTGAGAAACTCCTGGGACCACAGTCTTAGGAGGCCCCCATATTTTTTTTTGTATTTTACCTTCAGATAGACCTCCAGGTACCCCACTAGATTCTCAGGGTAAAGAGGAAAAACAAAAACAAACAAACAAAAGCTTTATGTTTCTGGCAAGGGAAGGGAAAAAAACTATTTGGAAATATGCCCACAACATTATCTACAACAAAGGCCTACTGAGTAAGGGGTAGGGGTGGGGATATAAACATTACAAGAACCTTATGCAATATATGAGAAGGGAAATTACCAAACCCCATCCACCCCTAGACATCCTGTCTCAACAAAGAGGATAAAACAGAAAAACTTGTGAAGGTCATAACCCAAAGAGATAGAATGATACAATCATAGGCTTCTAGAATATTTTCCCTATTGCTGCATATTTATCACCACACCAAAAAGGCCCCTGTATAACAGATGATTACAGTTGAAAGAATTGCATATTTCAGACTCTAAGAAGGAGTTTTTAGAGGAAAAAGACAGCATGGGAGGTGAAAAAAAGGACACCATAGGAAATTTAAGTTTCTAACATCTACAGTTACAGTAACATTAACAAAATACAATTATTACACAGTTTAAGATGAAATCAAACAATAAAGATTTTTTTATCTTAATTCCTATTACCTGATGCATCTTTTCTAGCTTTCAATAAAAACGTAAAAAGCATGCAAAAGAGCAAGAAAATACAAACTGAAGAGGTAAAATAAGCATCAAAACCAGATTCATATGTGGCAGAGATCTTGAAATGATCAAACCAAGAATTTAAAATAACTGTCATTATTATGCTAAGAGCTCTAAAGGAAAAAGTAGACAACATGCAAGATAAGATTTATAATCTAATCAAGAAAATGTAAACTCTAAGAAAAAATTAAAAGAAAATACTTAGATTAAAACACTCAGTGTTACTCATTCATTCTATCTGCTGCCTGACTTATGCTTGCCCCATTGCATCTAAGTAGAAACATGTGATAGTTCTAGACAATGGACTGTGGGAAGAATTGATAATGTGCCATTTTTGTGTGGACTGTAACTTATGCACAATCTTACATTGTCTGTTACTCACCACAATGACTGAGGAAGCTCTATGTTCCAGTAGCTACAATTACAGACAATAAAGCCCTCATCAGCTTGCATTATTGAGTGACCTTGAAGAGAGAGCCCTCCCATTCCCCAGACAATCTGTTTGATGGACATGTAGTAACATAACTGAGAAACAAATCTATAGTAGGCTGAATTTTGGCTAGTAAGATATTGTGTTCTAATCCCTAGTGCTTTTAAATATTATTGAAGAGTCTGGTTCTTGGCCAAAATCCTATGTGTGATTTTTCAGGCCTGTCCATAGCCAATTACAATGGCTTTGCCTTTCAGACTTCATGGGGGGAAACTGCCATCCCCACATAAGAATTGGTGGACAACTGGCACATTGCAGTCTCTGAAGGGAATTGCAATCAAGGACTTGAGGCCCTCTAGCTGATCATCGTCTTACATATATTAGCATTCCTAGGCCAAGGCCTTCCTCAGGTGCTTCTACTGAGACCTTCTTATGAGGGCGAGGAGAAGGAGGCCTTGAAGACACTTTTCTCCACTCTGGCCTACTACTCCATACTTTTCCATTCAAAGACTCCCTCTAGTTCCCTCCGCTTAGTCCGAAGGTCCATAAAATGGCAAGAGCTTTATGTTCAAGGTTCCCTCAACAATAAAGTAACCACATGTCTGCACTGACCCATATGACCCTTGCATAACTGCACTGTTCCATGGGGAAAATGGAGAGGGAAAGCTGGTGCATTCCTCCAGGTTAGCCCCATCTTTATACCATCACAGAAAGCAATTAAAGCCTTGACCATTATTTTAATTTTGACATTGTAATAACCTACATTTAATACCTGAAAGTTCATCTAAGCCCTCTCAGTTAAGCTCAGAGCTTGGCAACCGTATAAAGAAAAGCATGTAGATATGATTAAATTAAGACTCTTGAGATGGAGATATTATCCTGGATTATTAGGTGTGTCCTAAATATAATAGCAAGTGCCCTCATAAGAGAGAGGTGGAGAATGGTGAGGTAAGGAATAACAATATCCATCACTACACAGAAACACTAAAAAATAGCAAAACTGATAAAAATCAACTGTGTCAGACTTCTGGAAAATAGTCAAATATTTACAACAAATATGTGAATTTTGAATCAAACACAACATTTAAAGATATTGCTATTAATACCCAAGTCCTCAAGATACAGGAATGAACAAACGTAAGGGGGGCATGCAACTATGGACTAAAGCTGACTTATTATACTAGCAATGGAAGAACTTGTATTACTGATATGAGTGCAGTGTCCACCAAAAGTTTTGAGGGGAGGGCAGGGGGGAGTGAGTGTGGTAGGGGTTGTTTTGGAGACATTGTAATTGTCCTGCATGACATTGCAATGATGGATGCAGGCCATTATACATTTTGTTAAAATCAATAAAATTGTGCAGTACTAAGTGTAAACTATAATGTAAACTGTAGACCATGGTTAGTAGCAATGCTTCAATACATGTTCATCAATTGTAACAAATGTACCTCACTAATGAAAGATATTGTTAATGGGGGGAAATGGGTTAAGGGAGAGGGGGTAGGAAATTTTAGAATCACCTATATTTTTTATGTAACTTTTATATAATCTAAAGCTTCTTTAAAAATAAAAAATTAACTCAAAAAAAAAGGAATTGCATAAAAACACTGTACATTAGCTGATAAAGTTGGTCATAGGGGCTATAGGTTAATAACTCTGATATTGCTATACATTTGTACTAGAACTAACAATTAAATAAATGAATGACAGATTGTGGAAGCCAGGTTTCTCATGTTTGGATTAGAAGTTACCAACAAGCAAGGGGAAGAACCTTGAATGACCCAAGTGGTAATGGGTTTGAGCTGGACACATCAGTCTAAATTCACATTTACCATAGTGTAGATATCGGAACATATAGAAATATGTATAACTATGTGGTCATACATTCATTAGTACAAACATGTATATTTCTTTGCTCTGTCAAATGAAAGGGCCTAAAAGAAACAACATGCTAGTAGTAACAGGCATACCTACCAGTCAGATCTTGGTTTCTAATACTATTTTC
>JAQZBX010009304.1:30652-46477 GCA_029593785.1 Cabassous unicinctus
AAATAAAAAATGAGGTAAATAATTAAATGAGGGAGAAATGCAAATCATCCATGCAGAAGAATTCCAAATAATTGTAGACATTTCTCACTTAAGGAAGAGGAAAAGAACTCCCCAACCTGAAGTGTGGGGTGCAAATAGTGACTTCCTTCCCAATTGCACAGTATGAAAAGAAGGTGAGTGAAAAAGTAACCGTACAGTAGAGAAATTTAAGCACTAACTCAGTTGATCAAGGCTAATATCAATAATGATAGTTCATGTTGATATCATGTACCCTTGGTATGTTGTGATGAAACAGCATTTTACTTCTGTGATTTTCTTTCCAGTAACCTTAGTGATTTTTCGGACAAATTCTAATAAGGGGGCATTCTACAAAATACCTGACAAATACTTCTCAAAATTGTCAAAGTCATCAAAACAAAGAAAGTCTGAAAAACTGCCACAGCAAAGAGTAGCTTAAAGATATATGATGGCTAAATGTAACGTGGTATCCTGGATGAGGTGGTGGAACATACAGAAGACATTAGGAAAAAATAAGGAAGTGTCAATAAAGTATGGGACACTAGTTAATAAGTATGAATCAATATTTATTCATTAATTTTAACAGGAAATCTAGGTGCAGGTTATATGGGAATTCTGTTCTATCTTCTCAAATTATCTGTAAGCCTAAAATTGTTCTAAAATATAAAGCACATTAAAAGTTTAAAAGAAAGAAATTGTGAAAAAATTAAATTTGTTAAAATATACCCAAAGTCTACTTCAATTCATTGGGAAATTATCCACTTTAAGAAATATTACCTCCTACTTTAAGGTATACCAAGATAGCTTTTTTGACAACCACTTTACTTAATGCTATATTCAATCTTTCACCCTTTATTGACAATGTTTCTTTTCTTTTCTTTTTAAATCATCTTTACCTGTCAAAGTTCTAGAGCTTTAATTCTTGTTTTCCTGTTCTTCTCAATATAAACTCTCTCCCAGAGTAATCTCAGTCTGATGATAAAAATATTTCTATATTTCCTGAACGTTTGTATCTTCACCACTGCCCTCATCCTGCCTTGTATCTTTGAATACGAAATAAATAGCTCAAGTTGAATGTTAAATAGTCACAATAAAACACCTTAACTTACGACCCTAAAAATCAACCTAAAAACTGTTCCTTGCTTTTCAAGGAATAACAATAGCACATACCTAGAAGCTCAAGCCAATAATTAGGTTCCTGATTAACTCATATCCCAATTCATCCAACATGTCCTACTTTAAACATACATCTCAACTTTTCTCTATTTTATTTTCTTAGCTCCAGTACCTATTGTCTTTTGTCTAAATGACTGCAGTAGGCTCTTGTACTCTATGTTCAATCATGTTCACCGAAAGTCATTTTTCCACAGGGCAATCACAAATCACAAATCAGATCATAGCCTTACTCTGCTTACAGCCTTTTTTAAAGTCTTACTTGCCCTGAACAATAATATAAGGCTCAATTTGCCCTTACTTGTGCCTATGTTTTCATCACCATGCCATACAGTCCTTCATTTCCTGTATTCTGCCTCAGCTGTGCTAGATGCCCTTCAGTTCTTCTAAAATGCAAAACCTTTTACTACCTTTTAACATTTATTTTAGGTGGAAACTCTGCATTATTCAGTTAAACTCTGTCTCATCACAATCTTTATTTATTTTATAAGCAAGATAGGGACAAGATAATTTCCCATTTGGAAATTACTCTGTTTACTTTTTGATCACTTGCTTATTGTCCACCCCTAACCACTCCAAGTTAAACTCCATGAGGACATACTAAAATTGATGGTTCTGTTTACCACCTCCTTTTACAACTAATTAACAAAATCCAAAAATTACATGACTTTTATTCATGATGTCCATTTTACTATTTTTGTAGAACTATCTGATGATTGATTTTAAGTGACAGCTACATCATCATATTTCCTTGTGAAGAATATGAGTGTAGGTATGAGAAGAGAAAGAAAAAGGAATTTAGATTGTTGTCTGTCTTCAATTACTTGTCATAAATCAGAACATAACAATGGGAATATTGCCAAGAACAGAGCAAAAAGTTTCACTTTTTACCTTTTCTTTACAGATGGTCATCATTCATAGTTCACCATGACTTTTTTTTTTTGGTTGAAAACAACAGAAATTTATTCATCTCGCAGCTCTGGAGAAATGAAGGTGTCAGCAGAGCCATGCTGTCTCTGGGGGCTTTAAGGGAGGCTCCTTCCTTGGCTCTTCCAGCTTCTGGAGGTTCTTCCAGGCATTCCTTGGCTTGTGGCTGCCTTGCTCCAGTATGCCTCCATCTTCACACACCATGACTTTCTTAAGCTTTCAGTCTGGGCAAATTTAGAATGCTAGATATCAACAAATTGTAGAAAAGCTCACCTTTGTTTCGGTTAAAGTTGTTCAACATTAACATTATTGAAGCACTCAATTATTATTGCAAGTAAATCTTTTGACCTAAAGAGTAAAATTGAAAAAACAAAAAACAACAACAAAAAGCTTATCTTTCAATAAAGAGGGGATCGTTCTAACTAGGACTAGTGATGGTAGTAGTACACATATTCAACAGATCTTTAGCTTGAACCTACTATAAGATGATGCTTTCATCTTGTGAAAGCATTCTTTTCTTCATGAGATCAAGAACAGACTCCTTGAAATAGTGGAAAACAAAGTAAATATTTCAACACCTTTTTTCAGGCAAACATAACAGCAAAACTCTTTTTGACTTACAATGAAGAGAATAGCTTCTCTCTTGGCCATATTATGTTTATTTGTAGCATATGTTTTACTACACAAATACAACACTGAACATCCTTATAATGTTGCTTGCTAGGCTAGACAATATTAGTTTTTAAATCTATCCTGAAAGAAGCATATCTAGTATTTTCCCTGTTTGAAGTCATAAATAACACTTCTCCCTCCTTTTTCTGTTAGGCCCCAGAAATATAAGTCCAAATGTTCAGTCCATAGAGAGTAATGACATTTTTGTTGTTGTTGTTGGAAAATTCTGTCAGCACTTTGTAATAAGTTAATTTAATTTATTTGTTCTTCAAGTCAGTTACTGAGTCACTGTGCTACCTTCATGGAGAAGAGAGTTTAGTGTGGAGACAGAGATGGATCTGTAAAAGTGCTATATAATGTTTGAGAGCTCCTAACTGGTAGATTTGACCCAGGTGGGGATAACATGGAAGACATCCTAAGAAGGTAAAATATATACTGCCATATTGTAGACTATGTTATGGTTATACCTAGTTTATTTTTATTTTTATTTAATTTAATTTAATTTAATTTTTTAAAGATTTATTTATTCATCCCCCCCCCCCTTGCTGCCTGTGTTTGCTGTGTCCATTCACTGTGTGTTTTTTCCGTGTCTGCTTATCTCCCCCCTGCTGTGAGGTCCTGCTGCATCAGCCCACCGTGCCGCGAGGGCCGGCCTGCTCTCAGAAGGAGGCCCCGGGAATCGAACCCAGGGCCTCCCACATGGTAAACGGGGGCTCTATCAATTGAGCCACATCCGCTTGCCACCAATTTTTTTTTAATACTCACCAAAATGAGCCTGTAATATTTTAACACAATATGAGGCAGGCATTGTGCTAGATATAAATGGGCTAATCAATGATTTCTGTCAGGTCATCAAAAATATATGTCTTAATAATGCAAATCATATAAAATTAAATACCTATTAAGTGAATTGCTTTGGTTTTCATGTTTGCTTAATTGTATATAGCATTCATTCATTCAATCATCCTTTCTACTGAAGGCCAGAAAATTCTCAGCTCTGGAGATTCCATGAAAAATAAAACTTCATGGCATCTGCCCTAAGAAACATCATGGACTATTCAAGGACACATCAGTATATCTTAAACAAGGAAGCATTATAGTTATACAAATATTTTACTTATTCTTTTTATTAAATGTTGAAAATAACATTCACGTAATATAATTTAAAGCTGAAATTTATATATTTTTTTCTAAAGTTAGATTTCTTATAAGATATAGCATAGTATCCTTTCTCTCCTATCCATCTTCAGTAAGTTTAAATGTCTAAAAGGTATGGAAACTTGTAAATTAGATAAACATCTTGATTAACCAAATTGACAATTATATTTCAGGGGTAGCTCAAATTGTAAACTGTTTTCTTTGTTATTGGAGTTCTCAGTGAGGATGCACTGGCAATGAATATTTATTTATTCTTGACTGAACAATAGGATTTCTATGTTTATAAAATATTCTAAATATGTTTCCTATATTTTTATATTTTTTATATTTGGTTTTCTTCACTGGGCAGAACTAGGAAGGATAGTTAATGAATAGTGAAAGATATCACCTTGGCAGCTGAATTACTTCAATTAACCCTCAAAAAGAATTGGGTAACAAATGATATAGCCTCACGGCCTACATTTCTATATGTTCTTACAGCCTGTATTTTACTATTTATTAATACATCTTCTTGTTTGACATTTTCTTGTCTAAAATAATGAGTTTATGAGGGTAGATATACACATCCACATTTAATTGATAAGAAAAGCAAGATTGACACTTTAAATGATTTGCCCAAATTCATGATGCTTGCAAATAGTGGAGATAAAAGAAAACCCAGGTTTTATGGTTTTAGGTTTGGGGATATATAGATTAAGTCACTTCAAAATCTTAAACCCAGTGTGATCACTTCTAATTTAAACCTTTCAAAACTGTAACAAAGTTGAGAAGGAAAAAGTTCTTAAGCTAATAAACCATTCTGAAATGTCCACAATACAAAGTGCTTATATTTATTACTTTAGAGAAAATATGATTATGTCAGATAAGACTATGGAAAACATAAAGCAAAGCAAAATATTTCCCCTTCATAATTGTGTGATATATGTGCATTTATATGATTTGGAATGTACTACTTTCCTGTGGAATTATTTATAAAAAGCATTATGATGTACTATAAAAGATTACTTTTCAATTTCTCTTTTTCATATGTAGTCATATTGTACTTATATACCTGCTGCTACTCTGAAAAGTCACCTTTTCAGAGATAGTAGATCATCCACTACATAGGAATTATTTTATTTGTAGCAACAGATAGATTGACATATACTTACTCGACTCCCAGTTATACGAACCTCTCATTTTCTTCAACGTGCACTTTATATCAAGCAAGCTCTGGTCATCTCTTCTAGACATTACTATTGAGTAAGCACAGTGGTGGAACTTTGTTATAAAAATGACAGCAGTACTCTGACCTATGCTCAAATCGTTCTTAGTCCATGGATTCAGTCATTGAACTGGAACAGTTTGAGAGTTAGAAGTCTTGTTTCTGTTGACAAGCTTTTCAGCTTGATGTGTCAGATACACAGTATTTACCAGTTTACCATTTTAGAGATGACTGCCTTAAAGGGGCAAAAGTAATAATTCAACTCCTCAGAGAAAAGTTTGAAACCCTCTTTAAATAAAATAAATTATACATCAGTTGGTGATGTAAGTCATTTAAAGGGATCCAGGCAAATGTACTCAATCATGAGCAGCTATTTAACTTTATAATAGGATTCTTATAGCAATTATTTAAGCTTGAAGCTAGGAGAAATAAAGACAGCATTAAACTTACAAATTTCTTAAAAGCATTATGTAAGCAGTTAGGGGAGTATTCATCAAATAAGTTTCAAATCTGTAATAAAACTTATTGTTTGATTCTATTCCTTGATATAGTTAAGTGTATTAGGCTCCTATGTGTGCGTATTTATAAATCTATATGCATTATTAAATAACTAGTAGGTATGTATGCCAAACAATCTAGAACTTTATGGAAATGTTAATTGTTATTATCGTTATGGTTATTATGTCTTTTCTATTAAACTGCTAAAACATCAGTGGTTGAGTTTTCTCATATTCCTTTGATCGTCAATAGTGACACATTTCTTTAAATTCTTAATCTCTTACTTATTTAATGAATGATTTACTTTTTAAAATACAACATGTCGTTAGAATTGGAAGGGGAAGATAAGTAGTTCTTGAATTATCTGTAAGAAAGGCTGAGCTTTTTGTAAATATGGAACAACATTAACAAAAACTATTGTAGAAATTGACATATCATTTTGAGTTTTCAGTAGTAGCAATTTGTTAGTAGTAGTAATTTCATGAGAAAAAAATATATTTCCTCTTGGGCTTTTCCCTAAAATAAGATACATGCATATATTCAGTGTCTTAGTGCCAGGGGAGGCTTTAGTTATTTATTCTATAAGAAAGGAAATCAAGGGCCAGAAAAATTAAATTATTTGTTTCAACAAATGGAAATGGAAAAAAGGGAATTTTAATTTCTTTTTAATGCATTTTTAATTATTCCGAACTGTCCCATTTAGGGAAATCTGTGAAAATTTTGTAGTATAGAACTATTGAGATGGTTGTCAGCAGCTGAGGGATTAGTGTTGGGAGTTTTACTCAGATTGGGAGTTTCCCAAATGGATTTCTGAATGATTTATGCAGTTATTTAATTCATTCTGCTTATGTTTAATGAAGATTAATAAAAATGGACTTTGGCCAGAGATTAAATTGCTGTAAAGAAGGCTTTTGCCTTTCAGACTTCCATTCTTCTCACCTCATTCAACTCTAGCCTCAAAAACTCAGTTTCCTTCAAGCAACAAACAATCTAAAATACAGACTTCTTTATGGTTTGCTCCTTTTCAATAATTTGAACCTTTACTTTTCCTTGTAATATTAAAATAATGAAATCTACCTCTCAGCATTTATGAGAATTGAGTGGCTTATATTAGGCACTCAACATGTGATCTCTCTCTGTCTCTTTCACTACTTCCAACCTTAAGGACAATATTTTCCTATTAGACTGCTGAAATATTTTACTTAACCCTCACAACATATTTGAAGTTAGCTATTTTCTCTCACTCCCATTACACACATGAAATTGTGAAGTTAATTCATTTTTGCTTCTTAACTCTAAACTGTATGTAACACAAATCTTTGTTGTTTTGTGTGATTTACCATATTCTTCTATTTCTCTGTCTATTCTTCTTTGTGTTCTTCCCCAACTCATCTTGCATCTCATCCCTTATTTTCAAGCTATCCCACTATGCCCTCTAAAGCATAGTTTCCTTCACCATAAAATTTTACTAAAAATAAAACATCCCAGAATTCTGCTTTTAAACTGAGTCACTGCTTGTCATAACTTAAAAGCTTTTTATTCTCTCACACCCATCTAAATCCCATTGTGTACCAAAGGAATTCCTCTACCCCTTTGTACAAAAGATTTGCCAATTGCATATGCCAGGCAAATCATTCTCTCTACTATCTTTGATAAACCCAACTGTCAATCTCTGACATTTCCTCAATTCCTCATTATTTTTTTAATCCATTCATGTTGGGTCATTCCCCTTTATCTATAAAATATTTCAGCACATGAACTCGCTTTCATGTTAATTGTTATTGTTTTTATGGTTATTATGTCTTAATAATAAGGCATAACAATATTATGTCTAATAATATTCTATCTTAATTTTAATGATTTAAATATGCACATAGAAGATCTTCTCAACATCATGTCTTATTCTCTACTGATCTGTCCCAGCACCAATAAACACCTCAGTTTTCTTACCAACATCTGCTTACTCTGTGTTTCCCCTGTTACTAAAGAGGTTCTTTTCATGCTCCTTTTTAAAGGCTTCTATTTAATTGTGTGCTAATTCCTACCTGTATTGGCCATAGAAAGACAAGGCTTCTGCAATTTTTGCCTTTCTTGCATTACTTTGTTTTTTCTCCTTGATCATTTCCATCAGTGTACACACACATTTATATTTCTCTCTTCTTTAATCCAACTAACTATCAAAGAAACACAGCAGCCAGTGTCTCATTTCCTTGGTTTTCCTTTTCAATTACAAAGAAAATCGAATTTGATTACTATACCCTATTTCCAATGCATTTCCTATACTCTTTCGGTCTCGCTCTAATCAAGATTTCATATACCTAATCATTTAATGTAAATGCCCTTATAAAAGTCAACAATTATTTGCACTTTACAAATTCTATTTTTGATCTATCTGTTCTACTATCTGTGCAATTTCAGATATTCTATCTTCCACAACACTAATTCCTTCCTCTGCCTGTTCAAATCTGCTGTTGTGTGCTTCCAGGTTCTGTGTCTCTTCCTGCTTCATAGTTTGTTCATTAGACTGGGCCATGTTTTCCTGTTTCTTAGTATGGCTTGTAATTTTTTTCTGATGTCTAGGCATCTGTTTATCTTGATGGGCTTATTCAGTTTGTTAACTTTCTTTTCTACTTTAGGTTTTTATTTCATTTTGTTCTGTGTTAAGAGTCCTCTTTGGCACTTGGTTCCACTTATTCTATATCCTTGGAGTTGTCAGTATTCCTCCAAAAAATACACATTAAGACAATAAAAGAGGAAAAAAGAAGAAGAAGAAGAAAAAATAATATAAGAAATGAAGGAAAAGGACATAAAAGAGCCAGGAAAAAATAAGTAATAAGAATGAAAATCATAAAATATAAAAAGGAATAATAATAAAAATGTGAAAGAAGAAGAAAAAAAACAGGAAATAAAATAGAATAAAATAAAATAATTTTTAAATTTATGGTGGATTAGTCTGCCAAAGGGTTGCCAATACAAAGCACCAGAAATCTGTTCGCTTCTATAAAGGGTATTTATTTGGGGTAAAAGCTTACAGTTCCAAGGCTGAGGAAAGTCCAACTCAAGGCACTATACAAAGTGCTTTTTCACCATGTCAGCTGCCATGTGTAAAAGCAAGATGATGGGTGATCTCTGCCTGGTATCTCCTTCCCCTCTGGGCTCCTCTTCCACTTGTACTGCGTGGGCACAACTCCTTGAGGCTTTGTTCTTACGTGATCCTGTAGTCCCCTCTCTTCTGGCATAGGGCTTGTTTCTTTCTGGGCCTTCTATATCGGTCTCGGCCGTTCTGCTTTCTTCCCAATTTCAGCTAAAATCTAGCAGGCAAAATGGCTCATCTCTTATGGGACCTTAGCTGTTTGAGCCTCCTCCTTTCTGTCATATGTCAAAAATGACATAGCTTTCTCTACCTGTGTGTCTTTGTGAGTGTCCATTTATATCTGACCCAACAAGGAAGCAGGGACTCAACATGAGTCAAGCCTTACTGACATTGTTGAATCAAAAAAGCCCTAAAAGCAAACACTAATCAGTAATCTAATCAAAGTAACCTCAAATGAATTTAAAAAATCAAAGGAATTCATTAGTTTACAAACATAATCTTTCTTTTTTTGGGATTTATAAAATCATCCCAAACTGTCACACTCCATTCTCTGAATCCCAAAAAGGCATTGCAATATTGCAAAAACCTTAAATCAATTCAGAAGTGATGCTAACTACAAAATCACATCAAATCAGTTAGAGGAATATATTTTGTCTTGGGTCAAAAGTCTCCTCTGGTTGTAGACCTGTAAAACAGGTGTGGAAAAATAGAGCTGTTTAAAGGGGAAAGAAGAGTAGGAGGTGTCGGGAGATAAGGAGGACAGACCAGACCTCAGCCAGTTCCCGGAAAAAGAGACACCAGCCATTCCTAAAGCGGCTCTAGGGAGAGGGGAGGGGGAAGTTGATCAGGTGGGCTATCTGACATACCTGGTCTGGGAGAGAGAGGAACTGGGTTAGTGAGGGATTGGGCTGAGAGACTCCCAAAAGTCCAGGTGAGAGGGGAGCTTGGAGAGGCAGCCTGGGAGCCATCAGCTCCCCACAGCTCCCTCACTTCAAGAGGCTGCTGGGCACAGGAGTGCACCCCTGGTCACCCAGTGGCTTTCCTTACTAATGGAGCTGGCTTAGCACTGGTCTTCCAGTCAAATCATTTCTCCAGTTTCCCCTCTGAACTGGCTGGATATTGGCTTGTTTGCCATATCTTCCACAGCTTCCCTCTCACCCAGTCAACTGGGTCCCCTCTCTATCTGCCCTCTCCAATTGCCCCTGTGACCCTGTGGCTTCCTTCTGCAGGTAAACCTGCCTATCTTCACTCAGTTTCTGGAGGAAGAGTGCAACCTGCCATTCCCTACTATGCCATCTTGGATCTTCCCTAAAATTCTAATGGTCAGTTATCAATCTTTATTTCCATTAACTTAAAATCTTTCCTCCTTGGTATGATTTTCTCCCATTTGGTTTCCAAGATGTTACATTCTTGATTTTTTTTCTCCTAGTGCTACTCAATGTTCTTGCTTCTTTCTACTGTTCTTCCTGATCTCTTAAGGTGAACCTCTCCCATATGAACAATCCCAGAGCTCCGCCTTTGTTATATTTTCTTCTCCATCTGCACATATTGATCTCATAATCTCTTGCATTAAATATCATCTTTATGTCAACAATTTACAACTCTGTTTCATCAGCACAGATATCTCACTCAAACTTCAGACCATTCTATCAAACTTGTTAGTTAGCAATTGGCAATATGTGTTAATAGATATCTCAAAATCAATATAACAGGAATGAATTCTTGATATTCCCCATCACACCTACTCTACTCAAAGACATTCTTCATACACATGCATACACACACACACAAACACTACTATCTTCAGTTTGATGGCAACACCAACCTTCCAGTTGTTGAAGCCAAAAATATTGCATTCATCTGTGACTTCTCAAGTCTTTCATATTCTATATTTAACCTATCAGCAAATTTTACTCACTCTAACATCAAAATGTGTTAGAATACTGTTCCTTCTTATCACCTCCACTGCCTTTTGTACATTCTGTATATGCCATTCTTGTTTCTTCTAACATTCTTCTACAGTTAGAATTCTCGGTGTTAGATCATTTCACCACTCATTCCCCTTTAACTTTTAGGTCTAAGGGAGGTAGCCTTTTCCTCGTGGTTCATTGTACTTTGTTGGTTTTCTTTAATCCAGTACATGGGTTTGAAAATATTTTTCATAATATTATATATAATCATTAATTTTTAAAGTGCTATTAGTTTCCTATGGACCTTGATTGACACTACTCTTGAAAACCAGATTTGCATCACCATCATATTTTGCCTGAATTATATCATAATCTCTCAACAGGTGTCCCTGCTTATAGAATTGTCCCTTTATAAATTCTTCTCAATAGGTCAGAAATACAGGTCTATTTAAAAATTTAGATCATATTTCTGCTCTACCAAAAGCCTTCCAGTGAGTCCCAACTTTGCTCAAAATAAAAGTCAAATTTTTTGCATATCACTACATGAAATGGTCTCTATTATTATGCTGATATAAACTCCTACTATTGTTTCTCCATGACTTGACCCATTCCAAACTCTGGTTTCCCTGCTGTATATAAATATACCAAACATTGTAGCATATTAGAGTCTTTATATAGCTGCTTCCTTTGGTCTGGAATATTCTTAATCCAAATATCTAGTTGGCTAATTTCACAATTCCTTTGAGTCTTTGCTCAGATGTTACTCTCTCAATGAAGTCTATCTTGATCAAGTTATTTACAAAATTAGCCTACTTCACTCTTTGCTCCCCCAGAATTCCCAAGCCCTCTTTCTCTGTTCTATTTTACTTTCCCCATAGCCCTTATAATCTTCAAAAATGCTTTATAATTAACTTATTTATTATGTGTTTTATTCATTGTCTGCCTGCTTTAAAATGTGCACTTACAATGGGTATACATCGTTTCCTTTGCTTATAAGCCCCAAGTGTCTAAAAAACTTTCTAAAATTGGCAACTAAAAGGTACCTAATAAATATTTTTGGGGTAGGAGTTTAGTATCTTATTTTCATTTTAACTCTCCAAATTAAACCTTGTCTTCACCTTGAGTAATATCAGTGTTTAAGTGGACTACACTATCGAACTATAATTTCTTAAACTGAGGTCCCTGGAATTACTCAACATTAGCAACAAGCATTGAATATGGTTATCATATATAACATTTCCACCTCTGATACCTTAAAACACCAGTTTACCAAATTCTATGGATGATCTCCTATTCCTCCAATTTCAAATCATTTATTTTCTTATTTGAAAACAAAAAAAAAAGCTAAGCTTCAGAGTAAGAGCTGCAAATAAGATTCCCCTCACAACTAGTATCTATTGGTAAAAAGTTATTTAAACAATCTAAAGAGCCAACCACAGAAAATACAACCAAATTATTTGTGTATTTAACAGAATAAAACAGTTCCATCATTTTAAAGAATAAATAAACCTATAGATTTTCAACTGTCATGTTTAAAATAACAAACTATAAAATAAGAGATGTTTTATAATTCTGTTTCAAATATATAATATTGTAATTGAATTAGATTTGTAACTTTAGAATGAAACCTTTCCAATATTATTTTATGTATGTACATATACATATAAACATGATCATGTTTATATAGTTAATTTGTAGAATTTATGTGAATTACTTAAGTAGTTTTACAATGTTTATATTTATCATTAAATCAGAATCATTTGTTGAGTAAATTGACTATATTAAATTTAAATGTAATTAAAATATTTAAAGGTGTAAATAAAATTAACAAATAGATAAAAAAAAATAATGTGATACTGCAATGATGGATATATGACATTATGCATTTATCAAGGCCTGTGGAACTGTACAGCACATAAAGTAAACTATAGACTTTGGTTAGTAACAATGCTTTAATATTGGTTCATCAATTATAACAAAGTTACCTTTCTAATCTTAGATGTTAATAATAGGGGAAACTATGTGTGTGGGTGTGGGTGTGTGGGGGGGTATGGAAATTTCATATACTTTTGGTGTGATTTTTTTATAAATGTAAATCTAAAAATTCTCTAAAAGTAAAGTTTATAAAAATTAATGTAAGAACCATTAAAAATTAATGTTAATGTTTTCTAGATTTACAAATAGAAATATGAATTTTGAAAGTGGAACCTAAAGACTTGGGAAGAACTATATTTTGAAGGCATAACTTGAGTAAACTATAATAAAATTTTAAACCCTAACCTCCAAGTAACATTTTCTTATACATAAAAATAGCCTTTAGCTTCCATATTTTGTTTGGGATATTTAAAGATAGAAAGAACATTGCCCTTACCCTTAAAACAGAATAAAACACTAAAAAAGCCAGATAATCTTAAAACAGTAAAAACTTCCCTTGATCCCGTCAGTAAGGTAAGTTCATTGATCAGCGAAATAATGAAAAGTTTATGGACACTTGCTTACCTGGGGTAGGCACCAGATCATATAGGAGGTAATAAAATTTAAAAAAAAATAAACAATCTTAAATAATTTTTAAGGAATTTCTAAAGTTCAAGCGTGATCTAAAGTGAAAGTATAGAATCCCTGACAACAAGAAACAAAAGGCAAATTTATACCCCACTTACAGGATCTTCTCCATGGATTTCAAAGGGAATGCAATTGAAAGATTGAGAGAAGGATGAAAGGCAGGAAAAAACCTCCATAGTGGTGCAGGTCTCAGGGAGTGAGGCAGCAGCCATATCAGGTTAGGCATGAAGCCCTATTTGAATCACTCTCTTGTATCTCCTATGGTACAAAATCTTAAAGCCATTGGAGGAAAGATAGCATACATTGTGAAGCTGTGCGCATTAAAGAAATCTCATTGCATATGAAAGGAGGTAGCAGAAAAAGCAAGCAAAACACACACACAGACAAACACACAAATACTTCTAACATTGAGGAGGCATGAAGAAAAATTCCATGGTCTGTGCCTTTAGAAATCTTCTATTGTTAAAAGAGAGGCAGAGTTACTGAGATTGTCCAGTCCCTGAAATGTAGGGACACAGTGTATGCTTGAGGCTGAGGCTGAGCCATACCAATAGAGATAATCCCTATGTCCCCATCACCAGACTAGCAAATATCCAAAGGCAAGTAACAGCATTCTACTGCTGGATAAGTGACAAGAGCAAGTGGGGAGTGAGAGACTGTGAGGCACAGGTTAAAAGGCTTACGTTTAACACTGACAAAGTAGTAGATACTGAGAAAACCCTCTGAGGAACCTGCTGTCATTCTCTGCACAAGGCATTTATGGTGCAATTCGAGGTCTATGTTTCACTGAAGGTAATCATAATAACAACAAAACAAAACATGGATCAATTCATAATAGATATTCTACCCCCCCTAAAGAGACAGAAGAAGAGGTGTGTCAATTTCCACGTGTAAATTCTACTTCCTTCAGTATCTACTCTCCTAAACAAAAAAACACCACTTTCAATAAAGAAAATTACATGGTACACAAAGAAACAAGAAAAAAACTACACTTTTTTCAAGAGACAAAGCAGTCCATTGAAACAGACTCACTTATTACCATGAGACTGAAAAATTAAATTAGCCTGATTAATACGATGAGACCTCTAGGGCAAATGTGTACAACATGCATGGTAAGATGGACAATATCAGCAGAGAGATGCAGACTCTGAGAAGGTGCCGAATGTAAGTGTTGTAAATAAAGATTACAGCAACATAGATGAAGACTGTCTTCCATGGGCTCATCAAATGACTCATCACTGGAAAACAATTATTGAACTAGAAGATAGCTTAACGGAAACCACACACACACACACACACACACACACACACAGAGAGAGAGAGAGAGAGAGAGAGAGAAAGAGAGAGAAAGAGAAAAGAATGGAAAGGGAAAAAACTGGAAAAGGCATCCAAGAACTGTAGGATAATATAAAATATGGTAAGATGTATCTTTGAAATTTCAGAAAGAGGCGAGAGAGAAAGTTGGGAAGAAGAAATATTTGAAGGGATAATAACTGAGAATTTTCCAAAACTAAACAGACATCGAACAGCCAGAAACTAAGAGGACCTCAAGTAGAATAAATTACAAATGAACAGATAAATAAGTAAATAACATTTATAAACATAATATTCAAACTACTGAAATCTTAAGATGAAGAAATATTGAAGGCTATCACTGTAAAAAGACAAATTACCTACAAAAAAAGCAATGAAAATTACAGTAGACTTCTCAACAGATAGTAAAAATCCAGAAGACAATGGAATAACATATTTTAATCATTGAAAGATAAGCAACAAATACAACCACACAATGTCAACCCCAAATTCTTTATCTAGCAAAAACACATTTCAAAAATAAAGAAGAACAATATAAGACTTTTTCAGATAAACAAAGGATGCCCTGATTCAGGAAAAATGTAAAAGAATGAAAAAATATAGTCAGAAGGAAGATGATAAAAAAGGGCTTTTTGCATATACAAAAAGAAATGAAAAACTCTGGAAATGTCATAAATAAAACCAAATATAAAATGTATATATTTTTTATCTCCAACTTTCCCTCCACCTCCAGCTACATCACCAGCTCCCAGTCTGGCTCACAGTCTTTTTCAATTTATTTATTTATTTATTTATTATTTTTTTATTTTATTTATTTATTTTTTTTTGTGGCGCATATCTCCACTTATTTATTTTTTTATTTTTTTTATTTTTAAAATGATATATAATACATATGCATATATGTGCATTTGTTTACATAAATGTTATTTGTTATATTTATATGTATACATTTTATAAAGGTGCCTAGATTACCCAAATATTACTAAGAAACTACAGGGATTCCCATGCTCCCCACCGCCCACACCCCCAACAACACCCCACACAACCATTCCCCATCCGCGTGGTACTACACCTGCAATGGATATACACATCCTGGGGCCTTGCCACCGAGCATAGACCACAGTTCACATCACAGTCCACACTCTCTCCCACCCAGTTCTGCATGGTATATTCTGATGGAAAATGGCCTACATTCATCGCTGCTTCACCACTCAGGACAACCCCCAAAGTCCGAAAAAAGCCTGAGCATTTCAACTGCCCCTCCTCACCCTGCCCCAAAAATGTCCAGTGGCCAC
>JAQZBX010009305.1:0-46364 GCA_029593785.1 Cabassous unicinctus
CCAAAAAAAAAAAAAAAAAAAAAGTCCCTGTTCTTAGGGCAGTGAACTTCAATTTGTCAATTCCAGACTTCATCATGTACATTTATCCTTCATACATTCACTCAGTTCTCATGTAAGGATGCCTACTATATGTCAGGCACTGTGGTAGGCCAAAGATTACAAAAATATCCCAAACAAAACCCACATGTCCTTTGGATGAGCAACCCATTAGGTTTTGTCTACCACTTGCTTTTCAATGTGGGTGACCTTATCTACCCTTTTTCTGAAGTCAGGCTGGATCTCAGAAGGCTGAAGGGAGCCTGGTGAGCTGAGAGGCCTGGGTAGGGGACAGAAGGCAGGCTTCGAGCTCCAACAGCATATGTTCCTGCTAGTGGCCTGAGAGGGCAGCCAGGGTGGCAGCAGCTATTTGGGACTGCAGGTCCTGATGCTAACCCAGGACCACTCTCCCAGCAAGCAGTGCTACAGGAAGGGGATGGTGGCCGGGGAGGATACGCAGCCGGGAACAGTGGCTTGAGTGAGCCACACACTGGCCAAGCCCCTATCCCATGTCCCACAGCTACCCTGCCTCTATGACAGCTCCCATCCCCTGGACTATAGTCATCATTTCCCTAGTTGACTCCTGCAAAACTGAGAGCTCCCAGGGAAGGGCCTAGGGCTGGGACTAAAGACATAATTTGCCAGTTACACAAATGCATGTGATAATGAAGCCTGGCACAATTTGCAGGGTCCAGTGCAAAATAAAAATGCAGGGCCCCTTGTTTAAAAATTAAGGATTTCAGGGAGGTAACAGCAGAGCATTAAAAATCAAGCATGAGGCCCTTCTAAGTGTGGGGCTCTGAGCGACTGGACAGGTCACATGCCCATGAAACCAGCTCTGCAAGCACACCCCAGCATAGGGATGGAAGAGACGAATGCACAGGCCTGGGGCACATCAGAAGGTGGGCCTGGAAGGACCCCTGGACAGCCTTCAAAACTCTGGTGGGGTTCGGGGATGGGGGGCATTCTGCGATGGTGGGGTGGGAGGAGGGCATGGGCTAGCAGGCTAGCTACCCTGCAAGGAGAAGCACCAACAGCACATAGCAATTTAATTAATTAGTTCTCTCTGAGGCATTGTATGAGGCTCTGAGCACATAACAGCTGCTCAATGTTTATTCTTTTCCATCCCTCCTGGAACAGTGCTCAGTGTGTGAGGGGATGGACACAAACCAGCAAGAGAATGATGGGGCTCACCAAGAAGGGACTGGGACATTCTGCTGTCTGCTGTGTCTGGGGAAGGATTCACTGAGAAGGTGATTTTTCAGTGGGGTCTGGAAAGATGAGTAGGAGTTCAACAGGCAGAAAAGAAACAGGAATGAGAGCCTGTTACAGATGTTTGGTAACAGTCAGTGTGCAACAAAAACTCTGTATAGCACAAAGAGTCAACAAATGTTAGCTGAACTTCCAAAAATTAATATAGGCCTTCTTGAACTTGTTGGAACATCATGAGCCATAAATTACCTGAATATCTGAGAATATTCTTCAATAAAGAATAATTTCTTGGAAGAACACTCAAAAACAACAACAACAACAAAAAAAAACAGTGTGCCTAGAGCAGGGATGTGTGTGTGTGCACACACGTGTTTGGGTAGGAGGGGCGAGGCTAGAAAATGTACTTGTGGAAGGAGAGTGTGCAGTGAGGGCCGGGGGGGTTCAGGCTGAGGGGTTATCCTTTAGCCTGGACGCCGTGGGAGATCTTTGAAGATTTATTTATGCTTTAATAATTAATGTGTATTAGATGTTTCTTCTTACACAGGCATTCCTGCATGTTCCTGAATATATAGAAAAGACAGAAGAGTATAAAGAAAGCAATCCTCTTAGTTTCCCTCCCCGGAGACAATGCCGGGCTTTTGGGGCTCCATACCTAGATGCCATCTCTCTCCAGTGACCCACCTTTAGAGAAATGCCGGGCTCTGGAACCTGATTCTACGCCTGAGAATTCCCGAATCAGGCCAGGGGGCCCAGGAGCCCGACCTGTCAGGCAGGCTGGGTCGGGCGGCGGCCCCGCCCCCGCCACCCAGGCTCCCTCGCCGCCGGCCTTCCCGCCGTGCCCGGACCCCACCGCGCGGGCGCGCAGATCCCCGCGGGCGTCCAGGAGGCGGCGGCGGCGTGCCTGCAGCGTGGCTCCCAGGGCGCCGCTTGCAGTTCAGCGCCGCGGGGGGCTGGTCCAGCCCGCGCGGGTCGGGGGCGGAGAGAGCCGGGCGGAGCAGCCTGGCAGGCAGGGGCCTGCCCCCCGGCGCCGAGTCCAGCGGGTCAGCGCGAGCAGGTGCATGCGAAGGGGCGCAGGCGGCAAAGCCCGAGGTAACGTGGAGGAAGGTGGCGGGATGGGCGCTCCCCCTGCCTCCCTGCCCGGCGCAGCCCGGAGGCGGGCGCTTCCTGCCTGCTTCCCCGGCAGGGAAGTGTGGGCAGAGGTGTGTGTGGCGCCTGGAGTTTACGGGGGGCCCTGGCGGGAGGCTATGGCCCTGCGATCTGGACAGCTGGTCTCTCTGACTTCTGTCCCCAGGCCAGGCCTGACCTTTGCTCCTTTCCCTCAGTTAACCCGCTCAGGGCACTGGGGGTGGGGGTGGGGGTGGGGGTGGATGGAGGAGAAAGGAGCAGCCCTGAGGTTTAGACTGAGTAGGGACCCCAGAAAACCTTTAGCCACATCCAGCCTCTTGAATTTACAGATGAGGAAAGGAGGCTCAGAATGGTCAAGGGACTTGCCTAGGGTCACAGGTCAAAACCAAAATTCCTGACTTTTAGGACAGTGCTGTTAGGAGCCCTTGCCACGTGGGCCAGGAGAGCAGCCACTACCTAACTTGTAGAAACAAAACAAAACAAAACGAAACAAAAAAACAAAAAACTGAGAAAGACAGAAAGACAAAGACACAGAAAGAGAATCTCCCAGAGCAAAGTAAGAAAGTCAGGAAATGGACGGCTACTGGGGCTTCACTTCCTCCCCGGCCCCTGTTTGTGCTGTGGTCTGGTCGTGTGACTCAGCCTGCCTTGGCTGACTCTGCTTAGGGGTGTGTGTGTGTGTGTGTGTACCGGCATGCACATGTGTGTGCACACGGAAATACAATGACTCTACCTCAGCAGGTGGGAAAGCCCCCTGAATCCATTTATCTGCCCATTTCTGCACATGTGCTTATTGGAAACTGCCCAGCATCTGGCTCTGGGGAGGGCACCAAGAATCCTGTAGGAATGAGCTCTGTGGGGCTCCAGAGGGCAGACACGGCCAATGCCGGGAGCCCCCAGGGGTGGTCAGAGTTCAGTAGGAGAACCTAACTCAGGTAGTGAGTTCCTTGTCTCTGGGAGAAACCCAGCATGCTGAGCCTCCAGAAAGGAGGCCCCAGCCCTGAGGAAGGGCCTGCAGTCTCTGGTTCTGTTATTCTGCCCACCCCCCCACCCCCCAGCCTGGTGTCTGGGCACTTTGCTGAGTCCACAGGCTGCTCAGATGCTGGCAAAGCTCTGGGAGAAGGTGGGCTGAGGGACGTCTGGTGGGGGAGTCCCCGGGGACCTGGGCACTCAGACGTGGAGTTCACGTCACTGCCTGGCTTTCCTTCCACACAGAGCAAGTTGTGTGTTCTGTCGCAGTGCACAGGGGTCTTGTGTGCTTACCGTGACTCGTTGGGTGAGAATTAGTCCAGGTTATTGTATCTTCCCAGGCCCTGGTTTCCTCCAGTGTTTTCCCTTTTTATGGGTTAGATGGGTTCTAAAGATGAGGTTGCAGAATTCTGTGGAATTCCACCAGCCTGTTACAGATGTCAGAGAATCAGGACATTCCAGGGACAAACCTGTTCTCTTTTACAGATGGGGAAACTGAGGCTTCAGAACACTGTGGTCCTTGGCCCAGTGGTTTGTGAGTGGCAGGACTGGGTCCAGACCCTGGGGCCCCTGACTCTCAGGTTTTTGCTGTCTGCTGACCCGGGAGAGCAGCCTCAGGAATTCCCATAAAACCACCCTGGGGAGGTTTGTGTAGACGGCTTCCTGCATTGGATGGGCCACTTCATGCTGGCATTCTCTTTTTTCCTCTTAAATAACACACACACACACACAAATCAGTACCTTGTTTCCAGCCATCCATCCAGTGGTTGAGTAATTTCTTTGCATTGTCATAGTGTTTGTTTCTTGTCCTCTAAGAGAAATGTGATCAGGCATAGTTTAGAGAGCCAAACAAGCGCCCTGTCCAAGTGTGCAGGGCCAGTGGGAGGCCCCCGTAAGGTCAAACGGTCCCTTGTGCAAAACTGGAACCCTAAGACAAGGGGGTAGCAGGGAAGGAGAGGATGACTGTGGGTGAAGAAGAAGAAGGAGAGACAAAGGGAGGAGAAAAGAAAGGAAGACATGAGTTTAAGGCACAGGCACTTGGGTGCCATGGGCAGATCTGTCTTGGGTGACCTACGTTTTGGGTAACCTGGGCTCCCCAATACTTAGAGAAGCAGCATGGAGCAGGGAGATACCAGGTGGACATAAAAATGACAAGAGCTAGTTGGCCTTATCCGGGGACACTTTCGAGAGCTAAAGGGAGGATATTAGTACTTCTGCTGGGGCAACAGGCATAATAAGCCAGGACGTTGTGGGCCACCTGGTCATTTAAATGACCACCAGGACACACGAAGGCCCAGGCACAGTTCTAAGGGTGTCCCAGGTATTTGCTTATTGAAGCCTCACAACAACCCAATTGAGCAGGCACTGCTATCATTCCCGCTTGATAGAAGAGTGAACTGAGGGAGAGAGAGGCAAAGCGTCACGTCCGTGGTCACCCGGCCAGGAGATGGTGGAGGCAGGATTGGAGTCCAGGCGGACAGCTACTCCAGAGCCCGTGAGTTAAGCATCGTGTACATTGGCTCACCACTCAGCAATGGCGTTAAGACAAAGGTGACTCCCCTGGTCCCCTCCAGGGCTCAGCACCCTGGCCTTTTGGGTCTTCATTTCCCTCCATAGTTGCTCTGAATGGTCAACCTAGTGTGACTACATCAGGATGAAACAAAATGAGCCTGCGGTTGAGGTGATGGGAGGAAGCACCCGGTAGGTTTCATCCTTGACTCCACATCTTGTTTGCAAGGGTCTCGGCCTCCGGTCTCTGAGTCTTAATTCATTCTTGCCTCGTAACCTCTTGGCCTTTCGGACCAGGTCACTGAGGTTCTAGGGGCTGGGTTAGATACAGGAAGCACCCCTTGAAGGTCAATGTCAGGAACCGGTTTCTGAAGGACCTCTCTGCCTGGGACCACTAGATGAGGCCACTGTCTGATGGACAGGTTTACATTCGAGGCCTCTTCCAGCTTGAGAAATACAGGATTTTCTTCCGTGACAGATTCTTCTGGCGAGAGCGTGTTCCCTCCATCGGTTTGTTTTGGCTCCCAGCCCCAGATTTTTCAGAATGCCAGCAAGGCACTTTCATCCCCAGCCTATTTGCTGACACGTGGACAGGCTCAGCTGAGAGAGTTGTTTCGGGGCAGCAGGCCCCATGGTGGGCAAAGCCTGACTCGGTGATGCTTCAGACTTTTCTAGGAGATACAGGGAAGTAGAGGCAGGCTTCACATGGGGGTCAGAATCCAAGGGCCTCTGTGCCCTGTACCCATGCCGAAGACCGCTTGTTCACATCTAGTGCTTCCCTGACCGGGGCTGGGAAAAAAAAGTGAGGCTGGGCCTGAGGAATTGTGGGAGGGCGGAAACTGCACCTTACCGAGGGGGACCCAGCAGTGTGCTGGACTGCTTCCAGCACTGGGCGCAGAGGAACGGTGAGAAGAGTGTGACTTGGTGAAATGCTGTCACTGTGCCAGCACCCACTGGGACCAGCAGTGTGGGTGCCCTCCTCCAGGAGCCTGCTCTGAAGTTTCTTACCAGGCAGCTTCCTTCTCTCCCCTTTACTTTCACAGCAGCACCAGGGAAAGTAGGAGGTTGGTGACAATGGCTCAATTACCAGTGCAGACAAGAGGAAAATCTCCTATTACCTGGGCGATTGGTTTATTTTCACTTTATTTACTTTAGAGATTGCTCAGCACTGAGCTGCAGGATTTGCAGCCAGCCAGAGTTCTGATAAGTGGGTGGAGTTTTGCCACGGTGTGCCTGATCCACATAACCACGCACCTCACCCCTCGGATGGAAGGTTGGATTGGTGCGGATGGGGGCACGTCCTGCAGCCCACCCTGCCTTAATAGGGAACGGCAGGGACCCTCTTTCTACCGTACCTCAAGGTTGGATGCAGAAAAGTGCACCAGGCGTGGTGGGGAGCTTGGAATGAATGAACTCATTCAGTCTTTACGGCACTTTATTAGATAGATCCAAGAGGTCGAGTAACCTGACCAGGCTCACACAACTAATAAACGGCTGAGCTGGGTTTGACTCCAGCAGTCTTACTCCAGGTGGCCTGGCAGTCTGACTCCAGGGCCATGCCTTTAACCGTTACTCAGCTTGTCTCTTCTAAATGCTTAGTTCAGAGCCCACTTCTGACTCCAACCAGTTGTGTGTCCTCAGGATTAATGCTGTAAGCCTGAGTTTCTTCCCTCTTTGGTGAAATGGGAATAATTATCTGCCGATCCATCTTGTGTGAGATAATGGATGTGCAAAGGCACTGTGGTCAGCATCCCCTTGGTTATGGGGACTTTACCTGTGGAGTTTCCTTGTCTAGGTGTCCTCCTCTTCTTGGTCCTTGTCAGTGTGTCAGTCTTGGAATGAAATTCTCTAGAGGGCAGAGACAATCCGTCACCTAATTAGTCTCTATGCTTATAAAGCCCCCTTCTGTGTCAGCAAAGGTCCCCCACAGGGCATCTGTTTTAAGAAGAGGGGACGAGGTCCTTGCAACAGTGTTCACAGTCCCCTTGGCGAGATGATACCTCTAAAATGATAGCCAATCCAGGCAAGCGGAGTGAAGCATATTTCTTGTGGCTTTACAGAGGAGGTGGGATTTGAGCTGGATCTGGAAGAACAGGCAGACTTTGGAAGGCAGAGAGGAGAAGGGCAGGTGAGCAGAAGCCTCCTGGGGAAAGGTGAGTTTGCCCTAGGATGGTGAGAGGGCCAGCCTGCCTGGAGGGTCCCCCTTAGGGGTCTGCCTCAGCAACTCTCTCTGGCCAGCTTCCAGTAGACCTCTCCACCAGAGAGCTGCCTCCTGGGGCTTTTAATGGAAAGTTGGGGAATGGGCAGCTAGAAAGTGCTGCTGGGTCTCACGGGCCGAGGCAGCTTCCCGAGTGTGGGAAAGCCCAGGCTGTGAGGCATTTGCAGCCGCAGTTCAAGAGGCACAGGGCAGCCCTTTGACCCCAGCATGGCGGCACTAGGTTGGAATGGAGGTCACTGGGGAGAGGGCTGGAGAGCCAGGGAGCCTACACCTGTCTTTGTTTTACTGTGAGGAAGGAGGAGGTGGTGTGTCCAGATGACTCTCTGTGACCTGAGTGGGACAGAAGATGAGAGGCCTCCTGCCCGAAGGCCAGGGTCGTCTCAGCAGCACTGCTGTCGCCTGAGCACCCTGAGGTGTGAGGGAGCAGAGGGCTCCTTGGCAGTTTCGTTTGGTGGGTAGAGCCATCTGGAGAATGGCCAGAAGTTACTGTCGGGGGGAGATAGCATCAGGAAGGACAAATTATTCTGCCAAGAACTTCTAGATCCCTCTCTGGTGTCATGGTCCGTGGTGGCTTTTTCTTTTTTTTTTGGTTTTTGAGTCTTGCAGGAGTTTAAGTGAAATGGACATGCCAGATAAGGGTCTTCTCGGCACGAGGAAGACCTTGACTCGCGAGGCCTTCAGGGTGGTGTCTGGGTGGCAGGGGAAAGTAGAACCTTTCTTCCCCCCAGAATCCCGCAGAGAAGGCCACTCCGGCTCTCCTTCCTGTAATGTTGTTTTGGAGCCTTCAGTGGGCTGAGAGCAGGGATTCAGCGTTTGGGCTTAGCCCTGGCTCCTGAAGTCCTCCAGAGCCGCACCGCCTCAGCTTCCTGTCTGCACAGTGGCCCCGCCATCAGACACCCTCTCTACCGGGCAGTCTTTCTGCTGCTCTTACTTGTCACATTCTGGTTCTTTGACTTCTCTGCTTCGGCCAAACAAGCATCTGTGCTCCCGTCCTCCTCTGTGCTTGCTGGGTTCTGTGCTAAGCACTTATTTGGCACCTTCTGTAATTCTCCCAGCAGTCCTGTAGGGTGGTTGTCCTCACCCTCCCTTTTCAGACGAGGGAACTGGACATCAGAGCTGTAGACAACGCACCCAAGGCCATAGTAACTCACAGAGCTAGGGTCCACTTCTGGACCCTCTGATCCTCCTCCACCATCTAGACTGGTGTAGTTGTAGAGACTCGAGCTGAGCTGGCCTGCCTCGGCACATTGGTGTCTCCTCTGGAAGGTTTCTAGAACCTCAATATGTTATATGAACCGTGTCTTTTAAGCAAAACGGACTTGCTTGGAAATAGCTTAATTATATGCCATAGGTAAATTGCTATGGACTTTACCAAACTGCTAAATTAAGCTTTTCCACTAATTACACATGTACTAGGAAAGTACAAGTTTGGTTTTGACCATGGGTGACCATCCTGTCCCGTCCCCCCCTCCCCCACCCCCGCAGCCCTCTGGCAAGAGTTGTTGAATCTTCTCTGGCCGGCTGGGGCTTGGTCACGATCTCAGTTCTTGTTCTTGATCGGTTGTACTTTTCTGTCGCTTTTTCGAAACTTGCTGCAGCTTGAATCTGCATTTCCTCAGGGCCCCAGGCAGATTGTTCCCAGGGCTTGGCTGTCCTGGCTGCAGATGCTCCTGAGGGGAGTTCCCATTTCCCCAGCAGGCGTTCTTAGCTTCTGTTCTGTGTCTCTCTGGCATGTTGCCAGTAGCTGGTCATTGTTCCTTCCATGGACTGCACTCACCCCTGCTATGTCTCTCTGTATTCAGATTTGGGGGCTCGTCTTTGCTTGGGGCTCGGGTTTCTGGCTTTGGTAGATGTTGCTTTACTCTTTGGAAATAAAGTCAGCCGGAGCAGCAGCTAAGCACCCAACAGATTGTCACGCGGGCCCCAGGTGTGATGATAAGATAATTATCTTATTAATGATCATAAGCCATGTGCCTGGCGCCGTGTCTAATCTAGGTCTCGGCATCCCCATTTCACAAATGAGGAAACCGAGGCTCAGAGAGGTGAAATAGCTTGTCTGGGTCCACATCTAGTCCTGGTGTAAACCCTTTGTCACGGATACTGCACCTCATGCGGTAACCCCCTGCACCACACTGGCTCCCTGTAAAGGGCTGAGCCTGCAGATTGTGGGGTCTGCTTGATGACAGAACTCTGAAGATACTTGGAAAATGGGAATAAGAATCCCCTGCCTCCATTCTAGGTGAGCTGCCCCAGGCACAGGCCAGTCAGAAACGTAAGGTGAGGAACGCCAGTTCAAAAGTCTGATGTAGAACTTCTTTTTAAGAAATGCAATTTTAATACATCAAACAACAGCTAGAATCAGAAACAAAGACACAAAAAAGAACCTCTAAGTAAAACGAATGTTAACGGAAAAGAAAAATTACTAGGCCTCCATTATGTAATCACACATTGCAAACTAAAAGTATTTTTTAAAAACATATAATCCCTATTTACTGGAGTTAGAAATAGGATTAAATGTTCTAATTTGTACTGAATAACGATCACATTATACCACATACCACGTCTGAATTTTCTCGAGTTTTAGAGTCTAAATCAACGTGGTTTTATTTTGTGTTAATGCCAAAAACAAAAACAAAAGAGAAACCCCACACAATCAACAGATACTAATTGAGCACCTACTGTGGGCAGCACATTGTACTAGGGGAGAGAACAAAGGGCGTGGTACTTCTTTTGACCAGATGCAAAGGAAAAGCAGCACCATGTGCTCCTGAAGGAAGCTGGGCTTTGGAGAGGGCTTCTCTGAGAAGGTGGGACCTGAGCTGGGCCTTCAAGGACAGTAGAGTTCAGCAAGTCAGCGGTGGCTGGGAGTTCTGGTAGGAACCGTCCATGAGAGTCCTTCAGTCTGTAAGATGGTGCCTGAGGACCATTCTGCCTAGAAATTAAACCAGTGAGGTTCTGTCTATGTCATAAAATGTGCCTTAACCTTTCCAATATTCTAAGAGTCACACCCTCTCCTGCTGGCCTTTGCTGACTCAGTTTACCGCTCAAAGAATGTGAGACTTCTAGATTGGATTCTGGACCTTCTGATCCTTCCTCCCCTGTTTAGACAGGGTTGTAGTTATAGGGACTCGAGTTGAGCCAGCCCTGTCTCAGCACATTAGCGTCTACCCTGGAAGGCTTCTAGAGTCCGCGTGGGTTTGGGAATGTATTGTTTGAACCACATTTCATTAGGATGGAAGGGGTGTTCAGAACCCTGCAGAAGGTGTTGTGAGGATGTGGAGTGCAGGCAGGAGGGACCACCCTCAGGGACACCTACTTCTTACACAGTTACCTACCGGGAAAGCAAACCAGAACAGAAAGAAAGGAGTAGGCCGGATGGTAACTGAACTCGCCATAGGGGCGAAGGCAGCTTTTCCCAGTTGTGGCTGTGTCCCGGGCCTGGCAGTGGTGGTTCGTCCAGCTCTCTCCATCCCCGCCTGCCTGTGCCTCATGGGTTCCCTCAGCCTGGGCAGCCACACCGTGCTCTGTCCTCAGCCTGTGCCAGCAAATCTTTGGGGCCGGGCTGCCACGGGGGCATTTTATAAAGAGATGTTAACTGGTGCGGTGACAGTTGCAGCTGACGGGGTGCTGCCCACTCCATGCTGATGGATTTAGCCTGTGCACTCCAGCTGATCCTGGCCAGGTAGCACTCCTGAGGGTGCCTTCTCCTTTCTTGTCTAAGGCCCGGCCCCATTCTGGGTGCAAATGCCATGTCTCTGGAAGTACTAATGCCGTCCTCTTAGGATCTGGGTCCAAGGAAGCAGGCAGGTGGATGAGGTGGAACACTCAGGCTTGCATCAGGTTCATGGCAAAAAGAGCACGCTTTTTGCCGGCCTCACCACTGGCTCACAGTGGGCTTCAGTTGCCTCATCTGTGGGATGGTTGCCCTTCATGCCTTTTAGGGATGGTACAAAGATGGAAATGAAACCATGAACATGTGTAAGTTCTTGAAATGGATAATGCCTTTTAAATGGGGGCTGCTCGTGTTTCTTGCAAGCCAAGTAGCTGCCATTTATCAGGTTGGGCTGAATTGACCATAAATCCATTTGGTGTCCTTTCAGTCCTGAGTACCTCTTATCAGTAGGTGAACTGAACAGTCCACGAGGCTCAGCCACTGTCCCAGAGCCCAGAGCCCTGCATCTTGCTGACTCAAGACTCCCAGGAGAAGTGGGAAAGGGTCCAGGCTGACTGGGACCCTGGGGAGCCTGGGCTGTGCTTCCATCTAAATAGAGTAGGAGTCAGAGCTTGCAGGGTGGGGAAATGAGGTGTGGTCATCTGCAAGGAACAAATAATCCGTGGTCTATCCTGATATCTGAGCTTCTGCCCTCCCTTTGCAAATATTTGGCCCAGGACTGTGGAGAAGGGAGGGAGGGTGACGGGTGTCAGCCTGGACATGTGTGTGTGCCAGACAGGGCGACTGGACTGGTGCAGGTTCAAGTCAGCTTTCCTGCACTGAGTGCCTTCCATGTGCAAGGCCCTGAGTTACGAGGTAGCATGCGTCTAATCACCCTTAACTTAGAGGTGGGGAAACTGAGGCTTGGAGAAGCTCAGCAGCTTGCTCAAGGCCAACATAGCCAAGGGTATGCCATACCATAGTCTACATAGCCATAGTCTAAGGGTAGACTCAGAATTCAAATCCAGACACTCAGACTGCAGGGCCTTTTCCCATAATGGTGTAAGTTAGGTACCTTGGCGAGGATCCTTTACACTGATGAAACTTTTTGCAGTTTACGCAGCAGCCCCCTCCCCCGACTCTGCTTTTGAATCTTTATGCAGCACAGTGAGGTGAATGTTAATACTGGGTATTCTATACCTGACTGTGCATATTAAAGGAAATTATGATGGTGGAAACACTTAGTCAGTTGTAAAATACTCTACAAATACAAGGTAAGATTATTGCCTCCAACTTAGAGATGAGGACGATAAAATCAGAGGTGAAGTGGCTTGCCCAAGGGCACATAAGTAGCAGATAGCAAGGTAA
Organism: Cabassous unicinctus; assembly: GCA_029593785.1. Classification (NCBI taxonomy): domain Eukaryota; kingdom Metazoa; phylum Chordata; class Mammalia; order Cingulata; family Chlamyphoridae; genus Cabassous; species Cabassous unicinctus. Next base: position 12,090 of record JAQZBX010009305.1, read on the forward strand.
GGTCACCAACCCAGGTCTCTGAATTTCAGGACCAGTGCTTTTGGTTTCCTTGACACCATATAGGAAAGGTTGGCTCTGGGCTTATCTTTTCCTGCCAAACGAACTTCAGGCAGAAAACCTAAAGGAGAAAAAGTTCACTTTTCTTTGCCACCTTTTACTGCTTTAGTTTATCTCTTCTGTTTTAGTCCTCTATGGACATGAGAGTGAAGGCAAGGATGGAGGTGGGTGAGCTCGCTTGGCATGGGAGGCTGTGGCTGGGAGAAGCTGCAGAGGCATAATCTGTGTGCTTCCATCTCCTGGTGGGAGGGAGAGCCCTGGGGGAGGTAGGGTCTTGGGCAGGACAGACACGTGGAAGAGCCAACACATATGATCTTGTAAAACTGTGAACACAAATTATTTGAGAATTTGTGAATTAAACTGGCAGCCAGTGTATATTTCAAGAGGATTGTGTGTGCACATGCTGTGTTTTCTAAAATAAAGAAATCATAAATATTTTGTTGAAAAGATCTTAGGTTTGATGCTGGAAAGATGAAAAGAAAACAACCGGTAAGCATCAGCTTTGTGGTGTAGAATCATACAATATGAAAAATATGCCAGAATTTTGCCTTAGATGTGAAGCAGAGGGACTGATTCTTTGTTGCTGATGATATCTTATTTAAATATTAGCATTTATTTTTTACCTTGTAGATGCAGAAGCTATGTTGGGAGCTTTTAGATGTACCTGCTCATTTATTCCTCACAAAAGCCTCTCTTAATTGGTTATATTCTATGAATTTTTAAGATGAGGATTTTTGAGACTCTTGGTGAATTAAGTAACTTATTTCAAGTGCCCCGGCTAGTAAGAGATGGCAGCAAGGTACAGATGTACGAATGTCTGACTCCAGATCTGTTATTTCCTCAATGCCACACTGAAAATCCATTTTCACCATCTTTGTTCTTCATCCCTTGTTTAATCTCAGATGTTCCATTAGAATCTATTTACTTGTGTCTGAAGTACATCTTCTAAAATTTCCCTTTAATGAGAGTCTGCTTGTGGCAAACTCTCTCATTTTTGTCAGAAAATGTCTTTTTTCTCTCTTATTCTTGAAGTATATTTTCTTTGAGTATAGAATTTTCTGATGACAGTTTCTTTCAGCACGTTGGAGGTATTCTCCCACTATCTTCCTGCTTGCATTGTTGCTGATGAGAAGTTAGCGGTCTAGCTGTGACTCATTTGAACATACTTTGTCTTTTCTCTCTGTGGCTGCTTTTAAGATAGTCTCTTTGTCTTTGTTGTTCTGTCTTCTCACTGAGATGTGCCTGGTTGTGGATTTCTTTTATTTATTCTTCTTGGGATTCATTGAGATTCTTTCATATGTGTATTTTTGTCTTTTATCCCTTCTGGAAAATCAGCCATTATGTCTTTGAATGTTCTCTCTTTCTTTTCCCCTTCTGGGACTCCAGATAGACATATGTTGGACTCTATTTTTATGTCTCTTAAGTTCTCTTTCATATGTTCTGTCTCATCTTTCTGTGCTGCATTTTGGTTAATTTACTTTGACCTATCGTCTGGCTGACTATTTCTTCCTTAGGCTGTATCTAATATGTTATCAAGTCTGTCCACAGTTTGTAATTTCAATTGTTTAATTTTTGATTTCTCTAAGTTCTATTTAGTTCATTATAAAAATCTTCTCTGTTATTCTTTATATATTTTTTTAATTCCCTGCATATATTTTCAAGTGTGTCTTTAATTTCTTTAAATGTATTATATTCATTATTAATTCAGTGCTTGGATAGTCCATTATCTGAAGAAGACACTTGCCATTAAATTCCTTCCTTTCTTGCCAGTTTATCACTGCTTTTAGGAAAATTGATTTTTATATTTTATACAAGATTTTCAGTTGTTTTCAGTGGGAGGATCAATCTAGGTACCTAGCCTGCCAATTTCTAGAAATAGAAGTCTAGCATAGCTATTTAAAAATGACAAAATTGTGAGAGGGAAACATAATCAAATGGAGGTTGGCATTCAGAAACCTAGAATTTTACACCCTAGACTGAATGCATTTTATGAACCCCCTGAAGAGTGCATGAGGTAACTTAATGAGAAGCCACTTGTAGTGCCGGCTGTGCAGCCAGAGTGGCAGAGTGATGGAGGTGTGTTCTGAGCACCCAGGACGTGCACCAGAAGTAGCAAGATGAGGAGATTTTCAGATAAGATGGGGAGATTTTCAGAAGGCCTATTTAGAAAGAAGCATTTTTATCTCTGAGGGAATAAAGGCTCCCTTAAGAGAGGAAAGGTTGGAAGGACTTGACCTTCGGCTGTTGGTTTGAGCCCTGTCAGAGCCAGTGGGACTTGGCCTGATATTTGCTTGGAATTCAGGGTATATGTGTTCTTCAGTCCCAGTGCCCTGTGGGGATATGCAAGAATGGATGTACAGGGGACCAAGAGTCCAAGCTGGGCTCGATCTCTTCTTCCCACTACCACATACAGTAAGTCATGCAGTCCTCTTAATTACACCTTCTCAGTAGCTCTAGAATCTGTCTTTGCCTGGACTGTAATAATTTCCCAACTGGTCTCCATGCTTCCACTCCTTATCCCTCCCCTCCCAAATTCATTCCCCACAAGTAGCCAAAGCCACCTTTAAAAAAAAAATTTTTTTTTTATTGATACATATTAATGAAGCATACAGTTTATCCAAAGTGTACAATCAATGGTATTTGGTATAATCACATAGTTGTGCATTCATCACTTCAATCATTATTAAAGCATTTTCATTATTTCAATAATAATAACAAACAAAAAACAAACAAACAAGAAACTTCCTCACCTCTCAGTCTCTCTCTGTTTCCCCCGCTGTACATAGCTGCTATTTCTGGCTATTCTTACACAGTTATTTATTTGTTTATTAAGCAGTTTTATTGAGATATATTCACATACCACATGGTCTCTCCAAAGCCATCTTTTGAAAAATTCAAATCAGATCATGTCTCTCTCAACCTTTTAAGTTGAGTGGTTTCCTATGACTTTTTGGATGAAGCTGCAAATCCCTAACCTTGCCCATAAAGCTCTGTCCTTTAACCTCATCTCCTGCCTTTCATGTCCACATTCCAATTGTTGTAGCTACCATGGTTTTTTTTTTTTTTTCATTTCTTGAACACACAAAACCCTCTTCTTACCTGAGGACATTTGCCTGCCCCTGATGTTCCCTCTCCTTAAAATGCTCTCCATCCCTCTTTCCTCCTTTTCCTTGAGTCATTCCTACTCATCCTGCAGGATCCAGCTGAAATGTGATTTCTTTCCTTGATCGCCGATGTTGGTCATGTTGCGCTGTGCTCTCTGTAGCAAGCCCTCGCTCTGCCTCCGTGTCTTCAGCAGACACTTACTTCTCTGTGTCATTTGTGTAATTTTGGTTTATTGCCTGTCTCCCCCATTCTCTGGTAAGGGCTGGATTCGCGTACGTCCTGTTCATCACTATATCCCCAACGCCATGCACAAAGCCTGGCGTATGCTGGATGTTACTCAATAAATGTTTAGAGAATTAATGCATAAATGAATCTGGCTTCATCACTTCACTTCACTGAAACTGCTCTTACTGAGTTCATCTGTGACCCCCTAATTGCTAAATCCAGGGTTGCTTTTCAGTCTTGGTACTTGACATCTGACAGGTGAAACTGCTGTCGACCTTCTATTTCTTTACGCATTCTCCAACTTTCCTCATCCTTTGATTCTGAGACAATCTTCTCTCCTTTGTGTTCTGCTCTCTAAGCACTGCCTCCCAGCCTCCTCTGCCCACCTGCTCTGAGTGTCCCTTACATGCTAGCATATTGCATGGTTCCAGCCCTCACTCTCCCCCCCACCCCCCAGTCCCTGAGTGGCTTTATCTGTAGCTAATGCTTCAACCATCACAGTCAGGCTGGTGACTCCCAAATCTGAATGTCCAACCCTGACCCCTTCCCGGGTGCCAGCTCCTTCTTTCTCACTGCTTCCTGAACACCTTCATCCTGATGTCCCACGTGCATCCTGATGGTAACCTTTCCCAGATGGAGCTAATTATCTCCCTTGCTCTCCTTGTTCCTCCTCTTCAGTCTGGCTGAATAGTTTCACCTCTGAAGCCAGAAGCCGTGGCATCATCCTGGACACCTCTGCTGGCTCAGTGCCCCGTGTCCAGCTGGGATCACTGTCTGTCTCTTGACAGTCCTAGTCCCCCTTTCCCTGCACTGGCACCACCTCAGTTCATTCAGACCCTGTTGTTGCTTGTCTGGACCATCATCCCTCGTCTCCCTTTTTAAGAGCCAGGAATACCTTTCTAGATGCATCCCCAGGAGACATGAGCATTCCTCTTGTCTCAAGGGCCAGAGATGGGTCACAAGCCCACCCCTAACCTATGCACTGGAGAGGGCTCTGCATGAGGCCCCTTCCCTGAGGGGTAGACCTCTGAACAAATCTGGAAGTCTGTTAGAAAGGAGGAAGGGAGAAATAAATGTCACTTAGGCAAGCAACAGTGTCTGCTTCAAAGCCTGACCCAGACCCCAGCTAGAAGTTTATTTTAAAAGTCACAGGATGAAAGTGAAGTAACTTCAAAGTATCTCCCACCCTGACAGTCTACAAAGAATTACTTGAAGTCGAGGCAAGGAAGCCTCTTCTCTGTCTGTTCCACCTGCAGGTCGTGTCCTGACCGCGTGGCCCTCCAGGTGGCCACAGTCAGGTCATCAGACTGCTGCTGGTCAAGGGTGAGGCAGCACCAGCCTACCCCTGCCCCTCCATGAGCTTAGCCTGAGGAGAGAGCTGCAGAAGGGAGCCTGGGGAGCCAGAGGCCAGAGACCTGGGATTCAGCGGCAGCCCCAGGTGAGCTCAGCCAAGCTGCACTGCCACCCCCAGGTGTAACAGGAGATGAGGCTTGCTTACCCTAAGAGCAGAGATTCCTAGATCCAGATCATTCTGGGAGCAGTCATGAGCCAAATACTTAAATATTCTGAATGATGGTGATGGAAACAGCATCTCTGCTAGGGGGTTCTGATTTTCTGTAGTGCCTCCCCTAAAATCTGTTAGTAACTCACCAAGGTGGGTTCCTAAACCTCCTGGGCCTCACATTTTCTGCATGTCAGGTTCATGGAGACCTGCAGAATAGGCTCACCTCACCGTCCCTCTCTGGCCAGAAAAAGAGAGCTGATAAGAAAGTGTTGGGAGAGGCTTTGGATGAGTCTAGCAAATAATGATCACAGCCAGGAGTGGCTGTCCACAGTGGACAAGAAGCCTGGGGCTCACTCCAGGAGCAGTGGCAACAGCCTCTAGAAATTGTCTACTAGCCTGACTCCCTAAAGCTTTCCCACTTCTTCCAGACACTTATCGAGAATGGCTAAAATGAAATATGGTAGAGGGTATGAATATCATGGCAGTACAGTTGGAGTTAGTTAAGAGCGAATTATACTACCTCCATTGGGTGTGGCCTAACACTTATTTGGCCATTATAATATGTATTGTATTTTATGTATGTCTTGAACCCAACCAGATTATAAACTCTTTGAGGGCAGTGATAGAATATTTTATTTTTCTTACCTTCTTCACAAGGTAATTTGTTATTAGTGGATTATTTGCTGCATATCTATACAGTAACGCCTGATTGGTCAAGCTCGTAGAATGTTCATTGATATAGGCAGATCTCCCACCAGTATCTATTGAGCACCTACTGAGATGGAATAGTGTCAGATGCCTTTGCTGCTTGAGCTGGCCTGAGGTTGCTAATTGAGCTCCCTCACAGTGACAAGACTAGAGACATACAAAGGGCTAGGGATGAATAGTGTCCCTTGGTTACACAGGGGGAAGAGCCAGCAGGAGCACAGGTCCTCTGTCCTCCGGGCAGTTTCTAGAGAAGATTGCTTGAGCTGGGGCCCAGGTGGGCACACCATGATACTGGGCTTCAGTGGAGGAACTTCACCCTCCTGTTACTCTCCCTTTTTTATAGGAAAAGACAGGGAAAAGGCCTTGCCAGAGGGGAACAAACAGACTGCTTGGCAGAGGGGGAGAAAAATTGGGCCCAACTAACTAATTGCCAGGCAATCCAGAGATTATTCCAGGGCTCAGATACTGAACAACCTGCTCGTTTCTAAACCTAGTACAAGTTGGACGTTATGCTGCTAACTTCTTTGCTGTCCCAGTTTAGGACTCCTTAGTGCAAAGGTTGTAGAAATGTTTTGTTCCCAGTGATTTATGTCCACATTGTTGTTGTTTTTTATATTTTAGATAAGCAATGTGAATAGGCAATCCATGCACTTGGTTCAAAAAGCAAATCATTATATAAAGGTATACATGGTGAAAACGCATACTCTTATCCCTGCCTCCATCTGCCTGTCATGCCCCTCCCACCCACAGCCACTTTTATTAGTTGCTTATATATCCTTCCAGATATATACAAACCAGTGCAAATATATATTCTGTCTGCATTCCCTTCTTTCTTACATAAACCATAGCATACTGTCCACACTGGTTTTTTACCTTGCTTTTTCCGCTTAGTAATTTATCTTGGAGATCTTTCCATATCAGTGTGTAGAGAGTCTCCTCATTCTTTTTTATGGGAACATTGTATTCCATTGTCTGGGTGCACTGCAGTTTATTGAATCCATCCTCTACGGGGGGACTCTTGGGTTGTTTTCAGTCCTTTGCTGTTCATTACAAGTAACTCTGCAGTGAAGAAGCTTGTCATTTTGTAAGTATGCCTGCACATATTTTAAAATTTCTGAAATGTCTTTAAATTATCAGAAGGACTGGAAATACTGGACTCTAATAAATGCATGTTGAAAATTGGTTGGACTTAAGTAGCTGCTGTGCCTTTTAAGTAACCTGCTCCCATCTACCGTGTTCCCCATCACCTTTCACTGTCTCTCTTCCATTAACGCTGGGTGCTGATTGCATTTATCACCATGATTGTGCTGTTTTTCTTAGAATAGATTACAGAAGAAGGGGACATAGCTCTTGTCCTCGCATCTTTTCTGAGTGGAAAAGGGAAGCCCAAGGAGGCTCTTTTTCTAAAAGAAGGGGAGAGGGCAAATTTTGGTGTGGATATAATTGTGCTTCCTTTGTGCTTACGTACTTGGCTCATTTAGATTATTTGTCTAGGAGCTTGAGTTTGCAGCCCCTGGAGAGGTCAGGCCTTTCTCTCATCTCAGCAGTAGAAGGGAAGGAACTCTGATCTCTGTTAGCACTGCCTGGGTAGCTGCTTGGACATCAGCAATAAAGATGAACAAGATAGCCAAACAGTATTGCTCTGTTACCTGTGTTATCACATGAGGAAGTGCTACTCCTATCCCAGTGTTATAGACGAGGAAGCTGTGATAGAGGTAAGATTCTTAACTCGAAGGTGGTGGAGCCACGTATTTCTGACTCTAGGACCTGATCTTTTAGCCAATATATTATGCTGCAACCAAAGCCTTAAATTAAAAAAAAGAAAAGAAAAAAAAAGGTGTGGCTTCCTGTTATACCTCTTATCTTGTAAGTTTGTTGTCAGAGACATGGCAATGATTGGGCATGACAAACATAAGAGAGCCATCTCTGAAAAGGGGGGAGATGGTTCCATACCCCAAAGACAGGACATAGAAGGAGAATGCTAACAAAGGCGACTGCTCCTCCTTTATGGACTTTCTCCCTTTATAGACTCACATTGGCCCCTTGGCTCCCTCCTTCCCCAAACATCTGTGGAGCAACTTCCGATTGCCAGGCACCACAGTAGGCATGGGAGACAAGATGAGCGAGCCAATCCAGCTCCTTGGAGCTTAGTTGGAACATGGCAAAAGAAAGCTGCAGTGCCACCTGCTAAGTGTGATGTTGGAGTGACACAGATGTGTCCAGCTGGGTCTTGAATGTATTAATAATATAAGAAGCGAATTCGCTGTGGAGTAACGAGGTGGGTGCTTTCCAGCTGCCTTGGGCCTTCATCATTTTGCTTTGCTCTACGCAGGAAGGAAGCGAGGGCCCGGAAGTGGAGGTCTGTGGCAAAGGCATTGTGCCATCCTTCTGCCCACAGCCTGGGGTGAACCTGACAGCGGCAGCAGCTCTGCAGACTGTTGGCTCTTTGGAGACTGGCCCAGCCAGGGTTGAAAGGTGGGCCAGAGGAAACCTTTGCCCTTTGCTGCTATCCATCTCAGCTTTCCTCATTCCTGCCTGTCTGTTTAGCCACTGAGCTTGGCTGCTTCCCGTGGAGCACTCACACTGAGAGTTTTGCCACCAGCGGAGCAAAATCCTCTTCCCCAGTGAAGGACTGCTAAGGCCCAGCCAGATCAGGGGCCAGGGCCAGGAAGGCACAGTTAATAGGTCACCATATTCAACCTCTGAAAGCACACCTCGGCCCAAGGATTTGCAGGCTGGAGCTTCTTGTCGCAGGGAGGACCCTCTCTTGGGCTGTTTATTGTTGCTGTTTATCTTTCCTCCGGCCCAAGTTTGCATGCAACAGCATCTGTCATCTCTGTGGGTATCTTAGAACAACTGGGTTTTTTGCTTTTTATTTATTCTTTCTCTGAATGTGATGCTAACCACAGCAGCCTCTGGGCAGAAGGGGGTGGGAAGGGAGATGGTTTTCATTGAAATTCTATGGTCCTTGGCTGCAGCTAATGCTAGTGGTGAAACTACAAAACAAAGGTGTTGAAACTCAGTCCTGAGTAAGTGACTGCTGGGAAGCTGTTGCTTGTGCCCCCTTTGGATAAGTAGTTAGAATCTAGTGGGGGTTTTTGGTTAAAATTAACTCAGAATCTTGATGGGGTGCAGACAGTGGGCATTGCTGGGGTCCCAACTCCTTGTGCTTCTCTGTGCTGGCAGCTGTATGGACATACGAGAGAAGTATCTGAAGCCCTTGGCATCCTCAAAAAAACTTAGTGACAAGTGGGGAAACAAAATATGCAGTTGGCTTATCCTCTTGAGCCCGTTTCCTCATTAGAAAAATGAATGAGGCTGTTTGATCTGTGTTCCCTACGGGGCAGTACTGTCCCCAAGAACAGTGCTTCGCAACGCTCAGTGTGCACCTGATTCACCCAGGATCTTGTTAAAATGCAGATTCCAAGTCAGTAGGTCTGGGCCCGGGTCTGCTCCCAGGTGGTGCTGCTGGGCCATGGAGCACACTTCGAGCATCGAGGTCCTGGAGGGCATCTTAGTCATCAGTGGGGTGGCTTTTGGTTGACTGAGGGATGGCACTGGCATTTAGTGGGTGGGGACTGGGGACGCCAGCCCTGATTTGAGGTGCACATCAACCAATCCATGAAGAATTGTCACGTGCCCTGCCCAAACTCAACCCACTACACCTAAAAATGGGAAGTAATTTCTAACATAATGATACTGAAAATTTAAAAAGCCATTGTGCCAAAAGCGCAATAATTGACAACATAGTTGCTTTGGAAAGGGAAACCTAAATGGAATAAAGACCAAGTCTTGAAATGATTGGATAATTTGCCCACTCAACACATTCTGTCTACTCCTCGATTTTAGAGCCTTTCCAAACACACGTTTAACTGAAAAAGGCTTCCTTGCAATATGCAGTTCCTGAAAAACCAAGGATACTACTTGGAGATTTGTAACAGGAGATTTAACACTTCACCTAACAGACTCAATTATTAGGCTTCATTTTTAAGTTTAGAGGGGCACATGAAATGTCACCCTCTCAATGAACTTTAAAGGCTGTTTTAAAAATATTTTATATTCTTATTATATACATTTATTTTTGTAGTACAACTATAAGAAATCTCTTGCAAAAATTAGATTTTACATTATTTTGGGGTTGCCTTTTTCACTCTTTTATTTTATTGTGGTAAAATACATATAAAATTTGTCATTTTAACCTTTTCTAAGAGTTCAATTCAGTGGTATTAATCACATTCACAATGTATTTCAATAATCACCACTACTTCCAAAACTTTTTCATCATCTGAATAGAAACTGTACCCACTAAAGCAGTAACTCCCTATTTCCCGTCCCCTCCCCCAGCCCCAGGTAACCTCTCATCTCATTTCTGCCTCTATGAACTTGCCTATTCTAGATATTTCATCTATGTGGAGTCATACAATATTTATGCTTTTGTGTGTGCCTTATTTCACTTAGCATTATGCTTTCAAGGTTCATCCATGTTGTAGCATATATCACAACTTCATTCCTTTTTATGGCTGAATAATATTCCATCATATGAATACACCACATTTTGTTTATCCATCAACTGTTGGTGGACACTTAGGTGTCCTTTTGGCTGTTGTGAATAATGCTACTGTGAATACTGGTGCACAAGTATATGTTTGAGTTCCTGTTTTCACGGATTTGGAGTATATACCTAGGAGTGGAGTTACTGGATCATTTAGTAATTCTATGTTTGACTTTTTGAGGACCCACCAAACTGTTTTTCATAGCGGCTACATCTGTTTTTCACTCTTACTCTGATATTCTCCTTAGAGATTCCCCCAAGTAATTTATACCCAATCCAAACTAAAAGGATATCATTTGCAAGCCTTTTTTTAATGCTAATGACTGAATGTGTTCTTCAACTCTGTGGGTGGGATTTCTAGATCAGAACATGTTTTCCTGTCCCATGTCACAGCATAATAAATTATTATGATGCTATACTTATAGATAAGGCCTAACTGCAAAAATAATATACTCCCTTGTTTTCTCTACTTCCACATTTGTAATTTGATTTGGCTTGTTATCTCTAGCTCAGTTAAGGTGATTTCCTTTCTCCTGTTGTCATATGCAGATATAGATGTGAATTTGTTATTTCTCATCCTAACATATTTTAAAAATTCCGGTGTCCACATGCATCCTTCTGCTTTTTTACTTCCTTGTACTTCTTATATGGAGGGGCTTCTAGTCATCTTCTCCTAAATCTAAACTTAACCATTAGAAGAAGGTATAAACATTGATTACTTCTTATGTGTTCAAAGGTAGTTAGGCATCAGCATACATATGGAAATATATATTATTTTATTATAAATCTCTTTCCTTTTTTTCTCCTTTGTATTACAATTAGAGTGAAATTATATATATGGGTTAACTTATTTTTGAATTTCTTTCTGGGTGGTAAAGAGGGTGTTACCAAAATGGGACCATGGTTGGATAGAGTGGAGAACTGCTGGGTTAAATGGTCTCTAAGGTCTCTTTGTGTAAAATTTAAAAGACTATATATAGATCACAGTCTGATTTGTGACTAAGCTGAAAAGTTTCTAGAGGAGAAAGGGATTAGTGAAAGCTGGTGTCACCCATACGTCTTCTTGGTACGATAGCTTCTCGAGACTTAAAACAGTTTGTTTAACAGTGGCTGCACTTTAGAAACTGGGGAGCTTAAAGAAAATGCTCATACCTTGGCCCGACTCACAATTATTTGAAACCAAATCTCTAGAGTGACTCCTGGGCATCTGGAGTGTTAAAAAATCTCCGCAGGTGATTCTGGTGCATCGTGAGAGTTGAGAATCACTGCCCATAATGTGTTGAATGGGGGCCCCCAAAAAAGGTACATCCATGCTCTAATCCCTGGGCCCTGTGAATGTGACAGGATCTTAGTTGCAGATCTCGAGATGAGATACTCCTGTATTATCTGTGTGAGCCCTAAATTCAATGCCAAGTGTACTTATAAGACACATAGAGGCGAGACCCACAGAGAGGAGGCAGACGTTGGAGCAATGCAGACACAAGCCAAGGAATGCCTGGGCCCACCCACCAGAAGCTGGAAGAAGCAGGAAGTGCCCTGAGAGCCTTTGGGGGTATGTGCCCCTGTTGGCACCTGGCTTTTGGACACCTGACCTCCAGAGCTGAGGGAATACATTTCTGGGTTTTTTGGTTTGTTTGTTTGTTTTTCAGGAGGTACTGAAGTTTGAACCCTAGACATCGTACATAGGAAGCAGGTACTCAGCCACTGAGCTACATCGTACATAGGAAGCAGGTACTCAGCCACTGAGCTACACCTGCTCTCCAGTTTCTCTCGTTTTAAGTCACCGCATTTGTAGTCATTTGTTACTGCAGCCATTGGATACTAATACATTGCCGAAAGAGTGGACAAGATTTGGTGAGCTGGAAGGAATATGGGAGAGTTTTTCAGATATGGAAGCAAAATAAATAAAGGCAGGAAGCCGTGGTCATGGGTAAAATAGCAGGCAGGACTAACTAGAATAGGGCATGACTTTCCAGGAGGAGTGGGAGCTACTTCTGTAGACGGCCCACCCTGGGAATCCCTGGGTGGAGATAGTTCCTTTTCCCAGGAACGATGCCTTCCTCTCCATTCTGTCCTGTCTTATATCAGTGACTCACATTGGCCTCACCTCCTAAGACCACAGAAGGTCCAAGAGGGTTTGCGCTTGATTCCCCAGCAGTGGGAACCATCGAAGGGTGCCGAGGGGGGAGTGACATGACGATGTTTTAGGGAGGCCCCCCCAGCCCAAGGTTGCGTGTCTGAACACTTGATAATCTGTTGCTGGATCGTGGACTAGTCACTATGCTCCTTTTGCTCCCCACTGCTCCCTGCACCGGCGGCCCTGTCTTACAGCTGAGGCTGAGTGAGCAAAGCCATTTGTTGCCCAGTCTTGGAAGGTCTGACGTTACTCAGTGGAGTCTGTCAGTGTCTTGGAGGTTAATCCCTTCTGCAGATCCCTAAACTACATCACATCCCTTCTGAGGAGCTTCTCCAGAGGGACCCTCGCATCCCAGCCACAGACCGGCCCTTAGAGTGAGAGCAGCCCACCTCAAAGCCCCCGCAGTGCAGCCTGCACTCGCCAGCAACCAGCCAGTTATCTGGGCACTGCGTGATGCAGCACTGATCCGCGCCCTACTTTCTGTAAACTTAAGCAAGGGAAACTTTCATTAACAATGCCCGTGAAAGCAGAGCCCTCCCTGACCTTTCCAGCTGGCTCAGCAGGAGCTGAGAGGGTGTGAGAGAGTCTGTGCAAGCACTCACTAATCGCCTTCCTGGACCTCGTGTGAGCATTTCCCAGGCGTTGCTTTGAGCAGCTAAATCAGAAAGGACCAATAGCGTGGGCGCAGAGAGGTCACCCTGGCTATGAGGTTGCCTTCAGGGTGGACGAGAAGAAATTAAATGCTGCCCTCCAAGAAATATCTAGGGACTGCACTGGGGTGAGGTGGGGATGGATGGAGAGGGAAGACGAGGAAGCAGAGGAGAGCAGCTGACCCATGGTTATTCTTAGTCTTCACTGCGAGCTGTGTTGGGGATTTAATGTTGTTTTGTTATCGTGGGCATAGATGCTAAGAAGGGAGAGCAAGCCCGTGAGACGAGACAATAGTCCTGGGCTGGGGAGGGGGTCTTGTTCCCCTTGTCCAGCCTTCTCAATTTGTAGATGAGGAAACTGAGGCCCAGAGAAGGAAAGGAAGTTAAAAGATTGCCCAGGGAGCCGGTGGCTGAGAGGTCATGACAGCCCTCTTCTGACTCCCAAGTCTGTTTTCATCTGGACTGGGAGAATTGATTTACATTTGTGATCAGGGCCACTTTTCATGGAAGTGGCCAGGTCTTGGAGCTTTTTAAAAACAATCCAGTGGGTAGGTAGCGGCTCTTTCCAAGAGTCCTACTTCTGCTGGGAGGGAACTAGTTAAGCCAAGGTGAGCCCTTTTGGAGCTGTTTGTCCTGATTTGGCATCAGAAAGAATCAACATACTTGATGGAGTAGCTGAGGAGCAAGTCAGCCCTCAGTTATCAGCACTGCTTCCACTCTTCATCTCCGCTGCTGTCCTCTCTTCCATGCTCTGTGCTATTCTAGCCTGGGCCCCCACAGCCTCTCACTGGTCTGGTTTCCTTTTTTTCTGCTATCTTTCTGTTTGATTCCATCTTCCACCCTGTTTTCAGACTGTCCTGGCTTCTCTGATTCCTGGCTGTGTGCCCTTAGGCTGGTTACTTAACCTTTCTGAGCCTTGAGAATAAATGAGGGCTGACAATATCCCACAGGTTACAGGATCAATTAAGACACCGTGGTTATGCACCTAGCACACTGCCTGAAGCATCTAACTGGCTCAAGCATGTTAGGTTCCTGGAACCAGTGATGACTCCTTATTACCTACCAAATAAGGAATCAACTCCTTTGAATTCAGATCATCTAGGAAGCATTTATTGATTCCTGTTATGTGCTAGTTGTTGTGCCGGGTCCTCTGGTTACGGGATGAATGGGCTGTGGTCCCAGCCCATGCTGCACACTCAGCTGGGGTAGACATGTGTACAGCTGTGGACACGGCATGTTGTGAGTTACGTATCAGCAGCAAACGCATAGGGCTGTGGGGACTCAGGGAATAAGCAACGGCATCTACTTGGCTTGGCCTTCAGGGCCCTCCAGCCCTGCCCCGCCCCAGCCCTCCTTCACACTCTACCCTTGTGTCCATGCCTACTGTTTTCGTACTCATATTTTCCCAGTGCCCTCCACCTCCGAACAGCCCTGGGGGATATTGAACGCTGGTCTTTTTGCCTGGAATTGCCTCCCTTCCTCTCCTCACTGTCCAGCTCTACCTGTCCCCCAGGGCCAGGGACATACCCCGTCCTCCACCAAGTCGATTTTCACCCAAATCATTTTCCTTTATAGCTGTTATATTTTTCTTTAGAAAATTTTTTTTATTATTTAAGTAACATATGTTTATTGTTAAAAAGTCAGAAAATATAGAAAGCCAGTAAAAAAGAGAATATAAATCACCCATAAGCCCATGAAGCAGAGATAACCATTATTAACACTGTGGGATATTTCCTTCCAGTCTTTCCTCAGTACACACACACACACACACACTTCTTACTGCCCTTTCCTCATTCTGCCTTACTTGTACTTTGTCACATCCATCCATCCCTGTTAGACTATAAGCTCCTTAAGGGCCAGGGCGACGTGTCACTCACTTTTTATTCCTGACACTTAGCGCAGCATCTTGCACCAGGAGAGATCCGTACGTAGTAGCTGAATAGGACAAATCGGTGAATTTGTTTAGCTTTGGAACTCAGCACTTAATTATTTAAAGGAGGAGATTTGCTGTTCTGGGGTTTACTGCTTATTTAAAACGCCACGTGCCATCCCCGAGCACATGGTGAACGCCGGCCAGCCAGCCTCCCTGCTGGGCAGCTGGAGAAAGGGACCCAAAAGCCGTAATGATTCAACAGGTGGCTGAGCCACAGGCCAGGGATGAAGTGCGTTCTGCATCGTGTTGCTTTCAAAAGCAACTCTGCCCCCGGTATACGACTGAGGCCCTTTATCTCGCTTCAGAGGGACACAGGTGATTCTGGCAAATCTCTCTTCTTTTTAAAAACCTTTATGATCTCAGACAGGCTTGGCGTTTCACCCAAGGGGAGTGGGTAAGACTTTCTTCTTTGAAAAGTCAGTTTTGGCTCTAAAATACTCTTTTCTTAGATTAAAATTCAAGAGGCTCTTGAGCTGGAGTTGGAAGTGGAGATTATGCAGGCTTTTTCCCAAAAATCCTCAGTGTGGGGAGGCTGGGGCCAGGTCAGGAGGGGAATTTGTTCAGCAGGTGTAAAGCAAAGCAGAGCCCTCGAGAGCCAGTGTTTCAGGGGAGTAGAAGCAGGAGGAAGTGTTAACATAGCATCCGGATCTCTGCAAGCCGTATGTGGGAAACATGAGAGGCTGGTGGGATGTTAAATACCTTCCATTTGGGGACAAAATGTAGGAAAGTCATGTGGATGGATAGCAGCAGAACTGTAGAAGGAGGCAGAGGGGAAACAAGCCCATTTGCCAGCTGACACTTTTATTTGAAGAGGGTGGGATGTTTGCTATTTGGGTGCCTTTTTTATTTAAAGGGTATGTGGCGTAGCAGAAGCAATTTCCAGAATTAAATATCTCTGAGGGTATTTCGTTACAAGATCAAGGAAAGAGTCTGCAAAGTTTTGGCTTCTGTTGAAAAGCATCTAAAACCAAGTAAAATCAAAGAGAACCCTTAAGCAAATCATTGATTTGGGGGATGCAAAGAAATCTTGATTGGAGAGCCCCTTTCAGTGCAAAGAGGGGAGAGGAGATGAACAACAACAAACTAATAACAGTAAAGATAATTAGCACTAAGTGAGCACTGGGTATGGGCCAGCCCCATGTAAACACCTCACCCACTCTGTAACTTAGAATCCCACAACCACTTTCCGAGGGAGGTACGATTTTTTTTACCCATGTTGAACAGAGGAGAAAACGGGCTCGGAGAGGTTAGGTGACGGGAGGAAAGTGGCAGACCTGGGATGTGAACCCACGGCTGTTTAAAACCAAAGCCTAGAATTCTCAAAACACAAAGAGATCCATCCAGGGTCGCAAGGGAACTGAACACAGATTCCCTGAGTCCTGGTCCAAGGCTCGCTTCATGCACTCAAAGGCCACGTTGCCAAGTCAAAATGCTTTGGAGAGGCAGGTGTTGCTGAGGATGATTAAGTGTTGTGTGGAAAGGTATATGTGAGACGTCGGCATCCCCAGGCCCAGCCCTTCACCAGCTGTCATCCAGTATACATAACCCCAGCAATGTGCTTACTACAGATAACATAGCACCAACTTTGAAAGCCATATAATAACATATGTATGTCGCCCATAAGTGATATGCATAAACCTCAGCCATCTTTGTAGGCTCTAAAGCACCATGTAAAAGTGTGCTATCATCATTGTATGGTTATTGCTATTATTATCTTTGAGTTGATGGCGGGTCCAGGGAGTTCCCCAGAGCCCAGCTCACAGCTGTATCAAATGGCAACTGAGAACATAACCTGACTTGAATTTTCTGTCCTCAGTGGGTCCCAGCAGCTGGAAGTTTTGAGCTTTGCTTATGGATCTATTGCTGTAGAAATCCATGTGCAGGTGAGCTAATTAGCCAGGTGTTATCAGCGTTTGCCAGCTTGCCCGGCGCTGAGCTCAGTCTTGATGTTCGACCCTGGCTGGCCAGCAGCACTCCTGTCTCTGCAGAGCACAGTTAGAGAGACCCTTAGGAACCCACAGGCATGATGGAGGGGCCCCAGGACAGGTGAGAAGCCAGGAAGAGAAAGGGCTCCCAGGCTGCCGCAGGTTTCCTGGGCATTCCTGGCGCCCTTCCTAAATGGGATTACCTTGAAGAACATCCCAATTCCCTTCACTCTCTGAAGTCCCACCTCTTCCACCAAAGTCTTTCCTGACCATTTCAGCCCCCTCCATCCCTCGCCCACCTCTAACATCCCATAATGTGAAATGTCTGTGTCAGTCTCTCAGATGCCAGAGCGCCCCCGTCTTGCATGACGAGCTTCATATTTTCTGTAAGGTTGGGCTGTTTCTTTCCCATTTCCAGCCTTCTGTGACCTCTTCTGGTGGCAATTATGGGCTGAATTGTGCCGTCTCTGATGATCTGGTTGGTAGACTCCAGCTGGTCCCATAGAGGGCTTACGGGGGGCGGGTTCTTTATTATAACCACATGCAATGTTCTTAATTAACTTTCCACTTGGCTCTGTTGCTGTCTCTCCATCCAGAATATACACTCACTGAGAGTCCGGCCGGTCCTCTGCCTGACTTACCTGGGGTTCTCAGCGTCAGTGCATTGCTCAATATTGAGTGAAGGCCCGGTGCCCAAACCAAAGCAACTCCCTCTGATGCTCGGCACACGCACGATACCCTTTCCTTTCTTTCTTTGCGGTCACCGCAATTTGTATGATATATTCATTTATTGTGAAGGCCTGTCTCCTCCACTGGGAGGCCTATTTTGTTCTCTGCTGTCTCCCGAGCACTTAGTACAATGCCGAGAAGCTGAGGGAGTGTGGGGCGGTGGTGCTTGGTAAATCCTAGTTCAACACACACCAGTCTGAATGAATCGGCTTGGGCTCTGGAGGAGAGGGCAAGGGGGGAGCACAGGGTCCGGTCCTGCGGCACTCGGTAGCTTTCTGGAGGCAGATAGCCGTGTGCAGTAATGCAAGTCAAGGGCCTGGGCCAGGGGTTTTCCTGCACCAAGGTTTATTTTCTGTGCATCCTGAGAAAGTCTTGTAAGGGTTGAAGGTAAGATTACCGCCCTAACATCTGGTTCCTGCCTACCTGTCCAAATGTATTTCTCATTAATTTGATTTAGCTAGGCCAATCTTCTCATTAAAAATGTTTCCCTTACTGCAAAAGCAATAGATTGTAATAACGAAAGTATTAGAGAATTTGGAAGAAAATCAAAATCATCTCTGAGATAATCATCCAGAAACAGCACTGTTAGCATTTTGTGTGTAACCTTTATTTTATTTTTTTTTCCTTTCTCTAACTATATATGACCTTAGTTTCCCAGGTATCAGCAGCTGGGGGCGGGACAGAGCCACATCCACCTCGCGTTCTCCCAGTGCATGGCTGCTGAAGGCTGCTGCCCAGGAAGCCACTAGAGGGTGGCACCTCCCACTGTGGCTGCTCCTGGCATCCTGGGAAGCAGTGCCAGCCGGGTACCAAGAGGTGGCTTAGGGCGGGGCCTTCTCCTTCCAGCTTTTCTGCTATCTGAAAGCACTTCCTGGCCTTATGTATTTATTGTTTGTCTCTCTCCATTGACACATAAGCTCCATGAGGACAAAAGCTTTTCTGGGTTTTGCCTATTACTGCCTGTTTGGCACCTCAAAAAGGACCTGCCCCGAGAAGATGCTCAGTAAATATTCATCGAATACATGAACCCCGAGTGCTATCCTGCCTCATACAGAATAGGAGGCACGTCATAAACACTTGCCTCCAATGGATTGTGCCTAGGAGCCACACACAGACCACATTCGCTGGTGGTATACATCTGGTCTGCCAGCTCTGGTGAGGGTTTGGGTTTTGGCCTTAGCATAAAGTATGATATATAAATTCCATTCCCTTTGGCTATTGCTGCTGCTACCTCCTGTAATTTCAAGCGCGCTCTCAGATCGTGCTACTTAACATTTGGCCAAGGCAGTCTACAAAATTCCTCTCCATGTTCACAGCCTTAACCAGCCCCCACCAACTGCCATAGGTAAGGAAGTCCATCTTCTCCCAAAGTCTGCTCCTTCTCCAGCCCCTTTCAGCCTGTTGTTACGGTATTCTTAGGTTTCCTATAAATTCCTTATACATTTCTTTCTTAGGTAGGGCAGTGTTTCTGGCTGTAATTCTGCATCTCTCTCTTCAAGGCTGAACTGCCACAGTGCAGACAGCATCTGGGAATAGATGCAGAAAGCTTCCAGAATTCTGCTGAGGCTTCTGGGAGGGGTTGTCCTGCTAGACCTGAGGCCCTTTCTCATGCACTGGGCTGGGTGTGCGCTCAGGATTTGGGCTTGCCATGCTGACTTCCCACTGCTATCCTGCTGCCATCCTCCTCCTCTCCAATACCTGGAGGTGGGTGGGAGAGGCCTGTTTTCTTCTGGAATGTTACAGCCCTACTTGCAGGAACATTTCCCCCCAATTCTACCCCTAAAAAAATCTGCCACTGTCATCTCCAGTGGAAAACAAGCTGGGATTCATCTCTTGTGTGTTTCCTAGGTGGGTAGCATCCAATTCCTGGTAGCAAAACTGCCCTCCAGGTGTAAAGAATTACCTGTCCACTGAGCCGGGCCAGCGAGGTGAGTGAGGCAACACAAGGCGGACACGCTGCCAAGCACTTTACCACTCCCTGGGACCCCTTGACGTGGGGCCCTGCCAGTGTGTGCCAATACCTTTGGCATTGATTTTAATATTCATGAGGATCTGCACCTCAGATTGGAGAAGCTGAGCTCATTAGACCAGCCATTTCTTCTCAGCCTTATTGAGAACATTGTTTCTTAAATGCTCTGTTCCACCCCCTCGGGGCAGATGGTGAATAAGTGGCTATCCCGTGAGGTTTGAGGAAGGTCTCTTTTCCCAGCTTTCATACACATTGGCAGAAGCGCCTGGAACATTTGCTGGCCTCTCTTTTTCGTCTGGCTGCTCCACAGCCACTTCTCTTGCCCGGGAGATTCCTCCGTGGAGCATGTCCACTCTCCTGTTCTTTCTCCTGCTCCTTGACCGCTCCTTTGAGAGTAGGCGTGCGTGAGTCCAGCAATCTGTTCACGCCCAGCATCTCATCGGGTGCCCCTCCAGTGAGGAAAGCTGGGGGGAAACAGCCCCACTTTTTCAGGGAAATGGCCTAGCTTCCCATGGTCACATGATAGTGAAGTGAACACTTGAACCTGAGCTTTGCTGCTGGTTAGAACCTCCCTGTGGCACCACCTTGCTCCCTGCCTCTTGAAAGAGGGCCTTGGGACAATCAAGGATGGGGAATGCAGACGAAACTCAGGCTAGAGGCTGGGTGGGGAAGTGGTTGGAAAGTGTTGGCTAAGATGATGATGAGGGTTGTCTCTGCAGGCTGGACTCACTGCTGTCCCTGTTCTCTCATTTTCTTCCAGCCACTAAAATTCACAATCATATGCTATCTAAATTCAGAGTGATTCTCGCAGGACTGTGGCTTGGGAGAAAATGTCTGAATCTAGCCCTTTGGGTGGTCTCTTGCCCAATCTCAGCTTAGCGCCTTTATGTTAAACAGGTTGTTGGTTTGCTTGTCTGCTTCAGCTTGGAGGAGAGAGCATGGGTTTGCATTCGTTCTTTTATTCTTTCTTTTACGTAGATTTATTTATTTAGCTTCGTCTATGTGCCAGATATTCTTCTAAGTGCAGGGAATGAGATATGCTCCTTTCTCTCGAGGCGTTTGCAGTTTGTGCATGTGCGTGCACACATATGATGGGGGAGAATAAACGAGTGAATATCGTGGATAATTCCCACAGCAGAGGGAAGCCCAGGAGACTATGGAAGCCCAGAAGAGGAGCAGTATGTCAGACTGAGGTCAAGGATGACTTCTCGGAGGAAGTGCCATTAAAATGGAGTTCAAGTATTAGTAGGACTTAGCCAGGCACAGACAAGTGGAAGAGTGTGCCAGGTGAGCAAGCAACATGTTTGAATGTGCTGAGGCACCTAAGAGTTGAGAGGGTAGGAAATGATCTGCAGGGAAGAGGAGGTGGTGGGTGTGGGAGGAGAGACTTCTGAGCAGGTGGTGGTGGTCCTGCGTGTTTACGATTTATCCCGAGTGCAATGAGAAGGCACGACCCCGTCTGCGTTCTAGAGAGATCCCATTGGCAGGACTGTTATAGCTTTGTTTAATTTTTTGGACAGCAGTTTGGTACTATGTATTAAGAGCCTTAAAAATGTGCACACAAAATACCCTTTGGGAATTATGATAATAAGGACAATAAAGCACCTACTTTGCTTTGCACCAGCTGTTTTTATTTCCTGTACACATTATTTTGTTTAATCCTTACAATAATTCTGCAAAGTAAGATTCATTAGCTCCATTTTACAGATAAAGAAACTGAGATTTTAAAGAGCCAGTGAGATTTAGGATTGAAGCCAAACTGTTACTAATTAGCTGTTTTCCTAGGACAAATTACTTAGCCTCTGTGAAACTGTTTCTGGAGATGTTACTATTTAAAAAAATAATGCAAACCAGAATTAACTGTAAGCCCCTCTTTACTGGATTATCCACTCTCTTGGATTACCTCTGCTGAAGGCTAACCTCAATCTTAAACATTTGAGTATAGCTTCTGCTTCAAAAATGAAGTCAGTAAGCCAGGATCATATGGTGTGGAGAGTTATTGGAGGGTGGCTTCACTTTGGGGTGCTCCTCTGAGATTTGTTTGCCCCTGTAGTTTGTGACGTGTACAAACATGTGGCTCTTATCACATCCTCCACCTCCATCACTGTATCTCGTCCTCCTGCTAGATGGTACGCTCATTGATGAAAGGAGCAGACTTACATATTTTGTCTTTTTATCTCCCATAGCATCTGCCTGGCTTAGTGCTTTCCTTGTGGCTGGGCAGAGCCCAGTGGTTGGTTTTTCTGTAAGCAGTTGGAACATCATGGTCCAAGGGGAAGTGGGGCTTTGAGACTAAGAGTGAAGACTTGGGGAGCATGGGGAGAGACACAAAAGAGATAGATACTTAGGGCTGGGGATTCATAGGAGGCAGTTTGGAATTCAGGGAATCTGCAGGGATGTATTCAATAGAAAATATGCAAAATGTTCTCATTAGTTTTGACTCAAGGGAATTGCTGTGGGTCGGGTGCCCCAGAAGCAGATCCAGAGAACCAGGGCCCATATGCAAGTGCTTTATCAAGAAAACGCTCCCGGAAGGATCCGGAAAAGGCGTGGGCAGGGGGCCAGGCAGAGCGCCCCCTCAGGCGCAGTTCCAGCCCCAGCCTGGTCCCACAAGAGTGTTGGGAAGTGGAAGTTACGCCTCCGAGTTTGTCCCCCCAGAGGCAGGGAACTGGGCTTTCACAGCTCGGCACCAGCAGCCATTGGAGGGGGCAGGGAACTTCCGGGCACTTCCGGCTCTGCCCGTGTGGGCAGAGGGGCTCCCGCAGTCCACAAGCCGGCCTTCTGAGAGTCACCAGTCCTGGGAGTTAGAAGCAAAGACACCCAGGAGCCGGCGGGAGGTGCACAGATCTGGGAGCTGGGTGGAGCCTCGATGGTGCCAGCTGGTCTCCAGCCTCAGCTGTGCCCACCTTATACTACAGCGCTCCCACGCCTCTAAAGCCCGTGATCTTATGCAATTTCCTAATCTGTAAAGAGGGGATAGTGTTACTTTATTGTTTACATTCAGAATGATTACCAAATAAATAAATAAATAAATAAACCCAAATAAATCAAAAGAGATAGTATGTATAGGATCATGTTGACAACTATAAAACATGGAGCAAAGCCAGGTGTTGTCACTGCGGCTTTCTCTTCCGGGCCCGGAGCACTTGGGCCTCTCCAGGGTGCTTGTCTTGCAGGTATCAACACTGACAGCCTTTGTAAAGAGCTTGTTCACGTTGGGAAGAAAGCAGGCACTTTTAAAATGTTGATAAATTTTGCAGCAGTTTCTTTAATGTATACCAGCCGCCTTGAAATACATCTAATTAACCACCAGATCTCATGCTGTGGCGATGGTTGGCTTTGATGTACCCATCAGCATCGGCAAGGAAATCTTGGAAAGCTAATCATAATAGGAGTTAGCTCTTACAAAATGCCTTTTATCTTCAAAGTGGCTTACAACCACTCATTACTGCAGGAATTAGGGTGAACAGCACCCATCTCACGGAGACCTCAAACCATTACCAAGGGCCTTTCCTGTATCTGATAATAGCACAAGAGGAGTGTGAAGGGGGATGTTTAATAATAGTTGTCCAGTCCTGGAAGAGTTATTTGACAGAGGTAGGAGACAGCTGTTCCCTGTCTCCCTGGAGGCTAGAAAAGGAAATGGGACCTAATTTGAGGAGAAAGGATGCAAGATGGAGCAGTTGCATAAGCTACAGCAGGCGGCAAAATGGTCAGATTGCCCTTCTCAAAGGCACACAGGCCCCTTGCTGTGGGCTGAGTGGGGCACATTCGCCTTTGGGGTGGCCAGGGGTGGGGGAGGCAGATTTATGGGCCTCTTGAATGCATCTCTTCAAGTAATACTTTTTTGTGTTTTGCTTTTTGTTTCTTAAGTTGGTTGATTAGAATACAGTCTTGAGTGGAGGAAGCCAACTTGACTTCCATAATCGTAATAGCTGACACTTACAAGGTGCCTCCCCCACCCCCCGTTTCACAGTGAGGAAAGTGAGAGAACGCTTAAGAAGCCTGACAGTGGTCACGAGCTGGTAAGTGGAGGGTGGAGGGCTCAGGCAGCCCCGCCTTGGAGCCCAGGTGTTCTTATTCACCTTGGTAAGAGCTCTGTCAGCAGCAGGGTAGTATTTGTCCAAAGCCCCCTGCACCATGTGTTAAAGAAGTAAATAATAGTCCCATACAGAACAGAAAAGTCTCCTTTCTGGACTGGTTTGGTTCTGGTGGGGTGGTGAACGGGGCCCTGGACAGCAGCTCGGGGTCTTTGTTCCTTACTGTCCTCACCTCACCAGAGGGGGCAGAGGAGGGGCACAGCTCTGAATAACTGGCAGTTCACCTGTGAAGCCCAGTTAGACTACAGTGGCATCAGCCACTGCTGCCCATGCACAAAGCACTGGGATGCAGAGACCACCCTCTCAGGACACCCTGGGCATAAACATCAGCCTCAGGATTCCTTTCTCGATGAGAGCCAGTTGTTGGTGGCTGGAAACTGGTAATGGTGGGAGCATTTACACCATGGGATAGCAGATGCTACAGACCAGGGCTTCCCCTTCTACTTCACCCCCAGAGAACTGGTGGTTAAATATTTACCATCACACTGCTACTCTCAGATCCACTCTCAGTGGTCAGTTTTAGAAGCCAAACACACATTTATTGAGCACTTGTTATATGCAAGGTACCAGGCCGGGAATTGGTTGGGCATTTATTCATTTAAATGATCAACTATTAGCTTCATACCTACTAAGAATTATTGAGATGGGGCCTCTGACTTCAAGAGAGAAATAAGACATATCAAGTATGCTTGAAAAACTAACCAGCCAGCAAAGCAGTATGTTCTAATGCCTAAAGCATGAAAGAGACAGTAAGAGAGTTTGGCAGTTCCTCAAAAGGTTAAACATTGAGTTACCATATGACCCAGCAATTCTACTCCTAGGTATAGTCCCAAGAGAAATGAAAACATATGTCCACACAAAAACCTGTACATGAATATTCATGGCAGCATTATTCATAATAGCCCAAAAGTAGAAAGAACCCAAATGTTCATCAGCTGATGAATGGATGAATGAAATTTGGTATTCCATAAATGGAATATTATTCAGCAATAAAGAGGAATGGAGTACTGATACATGCTATAATGTGGATGAACCTTGAAAGCATTATGCTAAGTGAAAGAAGCCAGACACAAAGGACCACATACTATGTGATTCTATATATATGAAATGTCCAGAATAGACAAATCTATAGATATAGAAAATAGATTTGTGGTTGTCCAGAACTGAAGGAATGGGGGAATTGTGGGGCAGTGGCTAAATGGTACAGGTTTCTTTTTTGGGGTGATAAAAATGTTCTAAAATTGATTGTGGTAATGATCACACAACTCTATGAATATACTAAAACCCTTGAATCGTATGGGTCAATTGTGTGGCCCAGTTAAAGCTGCTAAAATAAAATTTAAAAAACAACAAGAAAGAGACACCCCGGCAGGGTGATCAGGGAAGGCTTCTCAGAGAAGGTGGCCGTAGAACAAGGCCCTGAGGGCACATACAGCAGTGACGGTTGAAAGGACCCATGGAAAGTGTTCTTGCAGGAGGAAGAAGGAACAGAAACACTTGCCTTTGTTAAGGCCCAGAAAACAAATGCATATCCCTTACCACCCAGTCTTTCCTCTTTCCTCTCTGGAGTGCTAAGTGTGAGTCTCAGCCTTCCTCACTTCGTGACCTGGGGCAAGTCACTTAACCTCTTGGAGGCTGAGATTTTCATGAATCTGAGAGAAACAAGAGAGCCAGTCCTGGCAGCCTTACACGGGAATGACTGATCACAGAGGTGAGAGTTCTTTTTAAACTGCCAGATGCAAGGTGTTTATGGCCTTATGAGTCTATATGCCTCTCATTATTTCATCACCTCCCTAGGAGTCATCTCACTATCAGAATTTTGAACAAGAAAGGATAATGTGGAAAAATGCCTTAGAAAATTATCATGACAGCTAACTTTACCAACAGCCTACTGTGTACCAGAAAGGGTTTCCAAGTGCTTTATGTGTTTTATTTTAACTTGGTTAGTCTGCACAGCAACCTCATGAAGTAGGTATCACCATCATCTGCATGTTAGAGATGGGGAAACTGAGGCATGGGGAGGTTTACTAACTTGCCCAAGGTCACACAGCTAGGAAGTGACGGAGCCAGGATTTGAGCCTGGGGAAATGTGGCTCTTACCACTCTGCTTCCTTGCCTTCCTGCCTCTTTGCCATGAGGAGGAAGAAGAGAGGTGGAGTCCTATGGGCTTCCTTTCTCTGCTCTGTCCTCCAGCCTCCCCCCCACCCCACCACCCACATTCTCTCCCTAACAAAAAGCAGCGTTTGAGCCTGTCCCCTCTGCCATGTGGATGGCCCAGGCGCCCTCGTCTCCCCACACCCTCTATCCTGTAGCAGATGCTGCCACTGCCCGCCCACGTCACTGGGGCCTGACCCTTTCCATGTGCTCTGGCAACTTCCAGCCGCAAAGATCTGTGCCCCTGCCTGGAGGTTTTCTCCAGAGCCCCAGTACACATGGCCAGCTGGAATGCTGGGGAATATAAAGGCATCCTGGGGAGCAGCCCTTAACCTATGACTGATGGGGCTTGGTGTAGAAATGCCCCAGCTCCTTTGCCCTTTGGGTTTGATAACCAGATGTATTCTACACCAAGTTGCAGAGTTTCCTGGAGCCAGCATGCCCAGTTCCCCAGAGCTGGTTATCCAGGAGCTGACTGGATAAGGTACTGCTCATCAGCTGGCTGTCTTCCCTTCCAGGTCTCACTTCCTACTCCCCCAGCAGTGTTTCCTGACCCTGCTAAATAAACTGCTTTCACTCAGATCCTTGTCTCAGGGTTTGCCGTGACACCTTCCACCTGAGGGCTTAATTCTTTCTTAACCTGCTTCTTCCCAGGAGCCCACCATGTGCCATTCCACGATGAGCATCTGCATTCATTCGCATTACAGCTCCTTCAAAACCCTTTGCTCAGCAGCCCTTCTCCCCTCTGCAGTTTGACAAAACCCACTGATCTATTTGTTCCTCACTGTCTGCCCGTTGTCTGTCTGTTTTTACTTTAGGAGGTATGGGGGGAACCGAACCCAGGACCTCCACGTGGGAGGTGAGCGCTCAGCTGCTTGAGCCACATCTGCTCCCTGCTCGTTTGTTTTTGCTTGTCGTCTATTTGTTGTTTTACTCATTGTCTTACTCGTGTTTGCTCATTGTTTGCTCATTGTTTTTGCTCAATGTCTGCTTGTTGTTTGTTTATCTTCTTTAGGAGGCACCAGGAACCAAACCCCGGACCTCCCATGTGGGAGGTGGGTGCTCAACTACTTGAGCCACATCCACTTCCCCCACTGATCTTTTTGCCTTCAGGTGACTTTGCTGGCTCAAAATCAATCGGTGGGACTACAGGGCACTGCTGCATATGAGTATTCCTCCCAAGGAAGCTTGGGTCATTACAGAGATTTGAAGGGATCCTGAAGACGCTTTTTGGGCTATTGATTTCCTAACTGCCTACTGCAGGAGGGATTCATGGGAAATGAGGGTGACTCAGTGCCTGCTTTCAGGTTTGCAAAGGGCCTGGTGTGGAGGGAGGCGCCAGCTGCTCTCCACTTCCACCCAGCCCAGAGTCAGGGGAACTCTTAGGAGGGATTTAGATTTCATCTGTGAACTTTCAGATCGTAGCCATCACTAAGCTGCTGGAATTACTTTGGAAGTCTGGGAAATTTGGTTGGATAATTTCCATCTGTGTATAAAGGCTCTTATGGGACCATTCTGGAGGAAAAAAGTGGTCTGCAAGCTCTCATTGAGGCAGGCAGATAAAAAATATTTTCTCCTTTTCCTGTTGTGATGGCCTTTTCCCTTTGCTTTTCAAATATACCCACCATTTCCCCTTTTATGGGTCTCCTGTCTGTTGTCTAATGGAAAATCTTTGAGACAAAAAGCTGTGTCCAGCCTTGAGCCTAAGGCATCACTGGGCCTCATCCATGTGCAAGAGACATGATCTGATCTCGTGACAGGGCTTCTGAGGCAGGTTAGTATAGGAAACAGGGAAGGCGCTGGTCAGAATAGAGCCATAACGGCTGGGAGCCCCCTGGACAGACCATAGCCAGGAGACCCCACCTGGAAACCCCCTGGGGGTAGGCCACCGCTTGAGAACACACTGTAATCGTTACAGCTGAAAGGCCACCGAGACCCTGGTCACGAGGTCCCATTTGAAACTCCTGGGCTCAAAAGAAGCCCTGGATAACTCCACACAGAAAGGCCTTCCCATTGGTTCCCTGAAAGCTAACAGGTGAAGGAAGAAACGCAACCAATCAAGAGAGCATTTAGCTGGGGGCCCTCCTCAATATGGCGAAGGGGGAGGAGGGAAGGCCTTAAAGAGGCCTGCCCTGGGGCCCCATGCGCACCAGACACCCCTGGCAAGCCCGCACCCGTGTCTTGGGTGTAGACTATTTTTTCTTACTTAATAAACTCTTTACTCCCTTGCCTGCCCTATGGTGTGTCCTTATATTCTTTCATGCATCATAGACAAGAACCCAGAACCCAGAGCGTTCCGCTAACACTTCCACTTGATTTTGAAGTGAAAGTATAAGCGATTCTGTTATTGTGTCTACCAACCCCCCTTGATATACCCACAGATGCTCTGCAAAGATTGGGGGCCAGGCCAGGGGATGTGCAGTAAGAGAAAGACTGAATTTATAGGTGCATGGTCTTCAGGGGGAGGGGGCACAGCCCTGCTCCTTTATTTTTAAGGGTTTATTTAGCTCTCTGCACTGAAGAACTGAGAGTTTTCACATGGAAATTGCTTAATTCCCAGGCTTTTCCTGCTTGCCAGAAGGGTCTTTAAAAGTGAGAAGCGGGTTTCTGGGAATGAGCCCTGCTGGATTTGTAAGGCTTGGGGAGACATGTGGAGGTACAGGCTGGACTTCTGATCTGGACCTATACTTAAAAAAAAACTTTATGGATATATAGTTGACATTCAATAAACTGCCCATGTATCAGGTGTACAGTTTGATACATTTCATTCAAGACAATGAACATATCCAACTTTTTTGCACCAAAAGTGTCGTCTCCTGTTCATTATGTCTTACTCTTCCCCATCTGCTTTCTGTCACTATGGATTAGTTTTCATTTTTTAGGACTTTATATAAATGGGATCTAATACTTTGTACTCCTTTTTGTCTATTTTCTTTTACTTAGTATGATTATTTAGAGAGTCATCCATTTTGTTTGGATCAATAGCTCATTCCTTTTATTGAAAAGTAGTATTCCATTGTATGTATACACCACAATTTGTTTATCCATTCACCTGTTGATGGACACTGACTTTTTAAGAAACTGCCAAATGTTCCCCAAAGAGTTTGTACCATTTTACATTCCCACCAGTGATGTATGGGAGTTGGTTTCTCCACATCCTTCCCAAGACTTGGTATGGTCAGTCTTTTTAATTTTAGCTATTCTAATAAGTGTGTAGAGGGATCTAATTGTGGTTTTAATTTCCATTTCCCTTCTGACTAATGATGTTGAGTATCTTTGCATGTAGCTATTTGACATCCATATATCTTATGTGGAGAAGTGTCTGTTCAAATCTTTTGCCCAATTTAAAAATGGAGTTGTTTGTTTTCTTATTAATGAGTTTTGAGAGTTCTTTACATATTCTTTATATCAAAATCCTCTATCAGGTGTATATTATGCAATTATTTTTTCTCAGTCTGTGACTAGTTTTTCATTCTCATAAATAAGGTCTTTCAAAGGGCAGAAGTTTTAAATTTTGATAATTCAGTTTGTTATTTTTTTTTAATGGATTGTGCAATTACTATTATACCTAATAAATCTTTGCCTAAGCTGAGGTTACAAAGGTGTTTTCTTCTAGAAGTTTTGTAGTTTTAGGTTTTACATGTAGGTCCATCATTCATTTTGAATTAATTTTTGTATATGATGCAAGGTATGTATGGAAATTCTTTTTTTTTTCCTTTTTAGCAAATGGACACCTGTTGTTCATATATCATCGAATTGTATTTGCAGCTTTGTAAAAAATTGTTGTCTATATAGGTATGGGTCTTTTCTGGATTCTCTATTCTCTATTCTCTCCCACTCGCCTATTTTTCTGACTTTATGCCAATACCACATCGTCTTGATTCCTATAGCTTTGTAATACATCATGAAATCAGATAGTGTTAGTCCTCCAATTTTGATCTCCCTTTTCAAAGTTGTTTTGGGTATCATAGGTCCTTTGCATTTCCATCTGAATTTTAGATCAGCTTGTCAATTTTTACACACACAGAAAAGCCTTTTGGGATTTTGATTGAGATTGAGGTGAACCTATAAATGAATTGGGGGAGAAAAGACATCTTAATAATATTGAGTCTTCCAATCCCTGAACATGGAATATATCTTCATTTGTTTAGGTCCTCTTTAATTTCTCTTTTCAGTATTATGTGGTTTTCAGTGCACAGGTATTATATATCTTTTTTCAGCTATATCTGTAATTATTTCATAGTTGTGATGCTATTGTAAATGTTATTTTTATTTCAATTTCAGTTGTTTCTGTTAGGATGTAAAATACAATTGATTTTTATTTTATTTTATTTTTTAACAAATCTGTTTTATTGATACATATTAATAAAGCATGAATCCATCTGAAGTGTACATCAGTGGTATTCAGTATAATCACATAGTTGTACATTTATTACTTCATTTTTAGAGCATTTTCATTATTCCAGTATTAATAATAAACAAAAACCAACCAACCAAACAAAACTCATTACTTCTCAATCTGTCTATGCATCCCCTGCCTTACATAGCTGCTATTGTTCTTCCTTCTCTCTAGTATGTTTGTATTTATATTTGTAAAAACAGTCTTATATATGCAGTATCACCCATATTCGTGTTTTGCATGAGGTTTTACTATCTTATACAGTCCCACATTACAGTTTTTAATTTTCCTTCTAGTAATATACATGACTTTAGACTTTCCCTTTCAACCACTGTCATACCCATACAGTGGTACTACTAGTTACAAACACCATGATATGCTTTAACCATTCACAAACAACCTTTTTACCAATTCTGCACAGATTAACCCTTAGCTTTCCATTCTCTACCCTCCTATTTTCTGATGACCTATATTCTGATTAACTGCATGAGTTTACACAATATATTTAGTTCATAATAGCGCAATCATACAGTATTTTTCTTTTGTGTCTGGCTTGCTTCACTCAATATAATGTCCTCCAGTTCATCCATGTTTTCATACGCTTTGCGACTTCATTTCTTCTTACTGCTGCATAATATTCCATCGTGTATATACTCCATATTTTGTTTATCCATTCATTCATTGATGGACACTGCGTTGTTTCCAACTTTTGGCAATTGTGAATAACGCTGCTATGAACATCGGTGTGCAGATGTCTGTTCATGTCTCTGCTCTCAGTTCTTCTGGGTATATACCCACTAATGGTATTGCCAGGTCACATGGCAAGTCTATATTCAACTTCTTTAGGAACTGCCAAACAGTCCTCCACAGTGGCTGTACCATTCTGCATTCCTACCAACAGTGAAGAAGTGTTCCTATCTCTCCACATCCTCTCCAACATTTACAGTTTTCTGACTTTTTTTTTTGAGGTACCGGGCCCAGGGAATGAACCTGGGACCTTGTATGCAGGAGGCCGGTGCTCAACCACTGAGCCACATCGGCTTCCCTGAGGTGGCTCACTCGTCTGTTTGCTTGCTGTTTGCTCATTTGTTTTTGCTCATTGTCTGCTCGTTGTTTTTTTTCTCGTTGCCTGCTCAGTGCCTGCTCTTTGTCTTTAGGAGGCACTGGTAACTGAACTCGGGACCTCCTATGTGGGAGGTGGGTGCTCAACCACTCGAGCCACATCTGCTCCCCCTTTTTCGACTTTTTAACAGCGGCCAGTCTAATAGGTGTGAAATGATATCTCATTGTAGTTTTGATTTGCATTTCCCTAATCACTAGTGATGTTGAACATTGTTTCATGTGTTTCTTTGCCATTTGTATTTCTTCTTTGGACAATTGTCTTTTCTAGTCTTAATCAGGTAATTTGTCTTTTTATTGTTGAGTTGTATGATCTCTTTGTATATCATGGATATTAAACCCTTATCGGATATGTGATTGCCAAATATTTTCTCCCATTGGGTTGGCTGCCTTTTCACCCTTTTGACAAAGTCCTTTGAGATGCAAAAGTGTTTAATTGTGAGGAGGACCCATTTACCTATTTTTTCTTTTGTTGCTCATGCTTTGGGTCTAAAGTTTAAGAAACTACTGCCTACCACAGGATCTTGAAAATGTTTTCCTACATTTTCATCTAAGAGTTTTATGGTTGTCGCTTTTATATTTAGGTCCTTGTTCCATTTTGCGTTAATTTTTGAATAAGGTATGAGATACAGGTCTACTTTCTTTCTTTTGGATATGGATATCCAGTTCTCCCAACACCATTTGTTGAATAGACTGTTCTGGCCCAGCTGGGAGGGCTTGAAGCCTTGTCAAAAATCACTTGACTGCAGATGTGAGGGTCTATTTCTGAGTTCTTGGTTTGGTTCCATTGGTCAATGTGTCTGTCTTTATGCCAGTACCATGCTGTTTTTACTACTGTAGCTAAGTAATATGCTTTAAAGTCTGGAAGTGAGAGTCTTCCAACTTTGTTCTTCTTTTTTAAGATCTTTTTGGCTATTCAGGACCGTTTACCCTTCCAAATAAATTTGATAATTGGTTTTTCCACTTCTGCAAAAAAGACTGTTGGGATTTTTATTGGGATTGCATTGAATCCGTAAATCAGTTTGAGTAGAACTGACCTCTTAACGATATTTAGTCTTCCGATTCATGAACACAGAATGTCCTTCCATTTGTTTAAGTCTTCGGTTTCTTTTAGCAATGTTTTGTAGTTTTCTGAATACAAGTCCTTTATGTCCTAAGCTAAGTTTATTCCTAAATATTTGATTGTTTTAGTTGCTATTATAAATGGATTTTTTTTTCTGATTTCCTCCTCAGATTACACATCAGTATTGTATAGAAATATTATCGATTTTTGCCTATTAATCTTGTATCCTGCCACTTTGCTGAATTCATCTATTCGTTATGGTAGCTTTGTTGTGTATTTTTCAGGAGGTTCTAGATATAGGATCATATCACCAACGAATAGTGAAAGTATTACTTCTTCCTTTCCTCTTTGGGTGCCTTTTATTTCTTTATGTAACCCAATTGCTCTAGGTAGAACTTCTAGCACAATATTGAATAATAATGGTGACAGTGGGCATCCTTGTCTTGTTCCTGATCTCAGCAGGAAAGCTTTCAGTCTTTCATCATGGAGTACAATGCTAGCTGTAGGTTTTCATATATGCACTTTACCATATTGAGAAAACTTCCTTCTATTCCTGTTTTTTGGAGTGTTTTTATCAAGAAAGGATGCTGTATTTTGTTAAATACCCTTTTTGCATCAATTGAGAGGCTCATGTGATTTTCCTTCTTCAATTTATCAGTGTGGTTTATTACACTAATTGATTTTCTTGTGTTGAACTACCCTTTGCATACCTGGAATAAAACCCACTTGATTGTGATGTATAATTCTTCTAATGTACTTTTGGATTCTGTTGGCAAGTATTTTGTTGAGGATTTTTGCATCTATATTCATTAGAGATATTGGTCTGTAATTTTCTTTTTTTGTAGTGTCTTTATCTGGTTTTGGTATTAGGGTGATGGTGGCTTCATAGAATGAGTTTGGAAGGGTCTTTCCTATTCAATTTTTGGAAGAGCTTGAGCAAGATTGGTATTAGATCACCTTTGAATGATGGTAGAATTCACCTGTGGAGCCATTTGGTCCAGGATTTTCATCTTTGGGAGGCTTTTGATGGCTCTTTCAATCTCTTCACTTGTGATTGATTTGTGGAGGTCTTCTGTTTCTTCTAGGGTCAGCGTAGGTGGTTCATGTGTTTCTAGGAATTTGTCCATCTCCTTTACATTTAGTTTTTTGGCATACAGTTGTTCATAGTATCCTCTTATGATCTCTCTTATTTCTATTTATTTACGTCTTCTCTCTTTTTTTTCTTTGTCAGTCTAGGTAAGGGTTTGTAGATTTTGTTGATTTTTCAAAGAACCAACTTTTGGTTTTGTTGATTCTATTGTTTTTGGTTCTCGATTTCATTTCTTTCTGCTCTGATCTTTACTCCTTCTTTCCTTTGGCTTGGTTTGGGATTAGTTTGCTGTTCTTCTTCTAATTCCTCCAGGTGTGCGGTTAGATCTTCAATTTTAACTCCTTCTTGTTTGTTTTTTTAAAAAAGGATTTATTTTATTTATTTATTTCTCCTGCCCCCACCCCCGCTGTTTTGCACTCGCTGTCTTTTCTCTGTGTCTGATTGCTGTGTGCGCGTCTTCTTTTTAGGAGGCACTGGAAACCGAACCCAGGACCTCCTATGTGGCCCATTGAATTGAGCCACCTCCACTTCCCGCTTGCTGTGTCTCTCATTGTGTTTCCTCACTGTGTCTCTTCGATGCGTCATCTTGTTGCGTCACCTTGTGCATCAACTCACTGTGCCAGCCTGTCACATCAGCCCACTGTCCTGCTTGTCTTCTCTAGGAGGTACCAGGAACGAAGCCCAGGACCTCCCATGTGGTAGGCGGGCATCCAACTGCTTGAGCCACATCAGCCTCCCTTTTTTGTAATTTAAAATTTTATTTTATTTATTTCTTATTTTTTAATGTAAGCATTGAGGGCTAGAAATTTCCCTCAGCACTGCCTTTGAAGTGTCCCATAGGGTTTTTTTTTTTTTT
>JAQZBX010009306.1:16210-46601 GCA_029593785.1 Cabassous unicinctus
GGGGGGGAATGCTGGGGAGCATATGGAATATTTGGTGAGAACCACTATTTTTTTTGTAAATAAAGTTTTATTGGAACACAGCCAAGCTCATTCTTTTATCAAGTATCTATGGCTATGTTTGTGCTACAATGGCAGGGGTAAGTAGTTGTAACAGACCAAGTGTTTGATCCTTTAAGATAAAAAATTCTAAAGCTGGTTCAGAGCAAACTTAAGAGAGGGAATTTTCTGCATATCCATAACTTTCTCCTGAAGCTCTAACCCCTCCCTTGACATCCCCCAAGATGGTTTGCAACCTCCTGCCTGCTTCTTTCACTGCCCTTTCACACTATATTGCAACTGCTGGTTTACTTGTCACTGGCCTAAGTTTCATGAGAGCCTGGGTGGTCTGCCAAAGGGGTGCCAATGCAAAGTACCAGAAATCTATTGGCTTTTAGAAAGTGTATTTATTTGGGGGTAAAAGCTCACAGTCCCAAGGCCATGGAAAATCCAACTCAAGGTACCACAAGAGGTACTTTCTCACCAAAGTCAGCTGCCATGTGTTGAAGCAAGATGGCGGGCGATCTCTGCCTGGTCTCTCAGGGCTTCCTTTATCAGTCTCTGGCACAGGGCTCATTTCTTTCTGGTTCTTCTCAGCTGCTCTGTTCTCTTCAGCTGCAAGCTATGAGGCTCATCTCTCCCTGGGGCCCCAGGATCAAGCACGACAGAGCTCTCTCTTCTTGTGTGTCTTCTTGAGTGAGTGTCCATGTATATCAAGGGAGCAGGACTCAACCTGAGTCACGACTTACTGACGAGGTGGAATCAATAGCCCTAAATTGTTTTGATCAAGTAAACTTAAAACCTTTGAATTTAATACAATCAAAGGGTATCACACCCAGAGGAACTGATTAGTTTACAAACAATCTTTCTCTTTTTGGGATTCATAAAATAATCTCAAACTGCCACACTGGGTTATGTCCATCTCCTTCATTGGTTAATCTTCAGCACTTCACAACACCTCACTCATTAAAAATGCCCAGTCCATTTGTGGAATGAAGGAGCTTTGAAGTTTTTGCATCAGGTTGTGCTCTGGGAAAGTGGTCACCTTTCCTCTAAAATTTTCATGGAAAGGGGGATGTTATAGGAACTACCTGAGATGAAGATTACTTAGAGGGGAGCTTTCCAATGGGTTACAAGGGAGTTGAGCCAGAGATTCCCTTAGCCCTTGGGACAGTTGGGCAGGGCCCAAGCAGCTGGAGCCCCGAGGCCAGTGACCATCAGCGAACTCTGTAAAATTGCCATTTTCTCTGTGTGGAGAGAAAAAGAATGGGAAATGTTGACTTAGAACTGAGCACAAGGGCCAAGGATGTGCCAGTAAAAGTTTCTATCTAACTTGGGGTACCCTGAGGATCACAAAGTTATCCGGAACTGAAAGCTCATTTGGAAAGGATGGGAACATGAGCAGGAAGACAAGGGGGAGAGAGGCTCCTTCCCCCCTGCAGCCTGGCTGCCCACTCCACTTGGTAGCTCCCAGAAAACTTCCCTGGGCCAGGCACTTCCATGAGCTCTGCCTCCTGTTCCAAATGTCAGGACGGTAATTACGTCTCCCCTCCAAGGACCCTGACATTTACAGAGCCCAGTTTTCTGAGCTTGCCTCAAACAGCCCAGACAACCTCCAGGAGCTCCTCTATACCTTGCAACATGCATTTTCTGGATACAAACATTTATCAAATTTATCAAAACGTCTTGCTGGTCACCAGGGAATAAATATGGACAAGACAGCCCTGCCTTCCTTGAGGCAGCTTACAGTCTTACACCGAAGTTTTGCAGCCTGTGCCAGCATCTCAGTTTGCTTTTCTATCAGGATTTGGTCATCAGAGGCGAGACTCACCGAGCTCCCTGACAGTCCCCCACGTGGACCCCATGAGGCACAGGTGTAAAGACTCACCTTGTCAGTTGCTCATATACCTTTCTGGGGACAAAGGGCAAACGTCTTGTCCTTCTGCACTGTTTATTCTCATATTCTGAGACGTGTGTTTTCAGCAAAGCTGATCTTCTCTCTCCCACAATAACTATTGTTCTGAAGTGATCTCAGTTGAGAAGGAACTAAAAATACAGAAGTCACAGGAGCCTGGTTATCCAGGTGGGGGAATCAGGGGGATTATCCTAAGGACTCTAAGTTAATGGAATCCCTATTGCATCAGCAGCAGCCTGGCTAGGTCATGTATCTCTGCCTCACCATCTGCCTTGCTCCCTTCTTCTCCCCAAGGTCACCTGAAGAGCCACCTCCTTTTAGAAGTCCCCCCAGACCCAGAGCAAGGAAAGTGAAGGCTTAAAGTACCAGCACAAACAGATCGCCAGAGTTACAGATTGATACAACAGTATAACCATATTCCATTTGATATATTGATAGAGAGGTATTTATAAGTCATACTTGCCTGCAAAGGGCCAGCTATATTTAAATGAACAATTCAGAGTTTCCCTTGTGAAGCTGACTTCTTGATTCTCTTCTCGATAGCTCAGTATCACCAAACTGCTGTGTGCAGTACACCAGCGCTTACACAGAAGGGAAGGAGCCCTGCTAGACATGGCAGTTACAACAACTACACCACTGCTTTCTCCTCCTCAAAAAACAATTGAATTCTAGAAGCCCCCAGGGGCTCTGCGGTGTATCCATAGAGGAGAGTGTGAGGGGCAAGGAAAGTAGAGAGAATCCGCGGAGGTCCAGGTATTGGCCTGAGCAGCAGTGTGGTGTTCTGCGCTCTTCTACCTGAAGCTCATACCTACCAAGGAGAAATTGTGACTTTGCCACTGAATGAGTTTTACTTCTGTTGAGATGGGAGCAGCCAATATACTTTCTGGGCTTGAACCAAAAAACTCAATTACTCAGTTTGTAGTAATGACAGTGAGCAGAATCAACAATGGACACCTTATATGTGAAGAGATGAGTAGACATAAGGTGTTTTTTTTTTTTTTTTTAAATGAGAACCTCCATGCAAAGATGCAGCTGCCTCAGTTTCCCTTAACTCTCCCTTGGGAGAAATAATGCACTTAAAGCTAGGCATAACTGCTAATCCATCATCAGCCTCTGAAACTAAAAGTGCCCCACCCCCAACTCTGGATATGTGGAGAGGCAGAACTGTCCAGAAACTAGAAGAATAGTCAGGAAGGGGGACATGGCAGATGCCCACACCATGGCCCCTCTCAAATGGGCTCCACAAGGGCACAGATGCTCAAGACTCACCTTTAGGCCCTAGAATAATCCTTATACCTGAGACTGATTAACAGGTAGATATTTTTTTCAGGGAAAGGTGACAGAGTTAATATCTTGTTCCCCTGCACCAATCTATGCCCTAGCAAGCCTTCAGCAAATAGCCAAATGGACCCTTGGCTGCTTCCCCTGAGAGCACCCCCCTGCCCCCACCCCCAACCTTCAGGCCTTCAGCAACCCTGTGATTCCATCAAGGCACAGTTGAAGAGCTGGCATGTAGGGGCAGCCTGGTCCATGCTGCTGCACTGCTCCTCCTCATAGACTTGAGACAGAGAAAGCACACACGCGTGTACACACAAAGACAGATACACAGAGGCCTGATCATCAGTAAACCAAAATGTGATTAGTAAGGAATTTACAAAGCTGGGGTCTTAGTTTATACTCCTTGAGAAACAGCCCCTAAGACAAGGATTTCATGTAAGTAGTTTATTTGTGACATGCACAGCAACTGGTAGGGGAGTAGGGAAGTGATACAAGGAAGGAAAGAAACCAATAAAGCCAGAGAAATGCTAGGTGGTGGTACAAAACAAATGCTTCAGAAGTATCCCACCCAGGTTGGGATAGGGGCATGCACAAAGGAGCTGAGGCATTTATACACCAACTCCTGTCAGCTACTGTTTGAAGGCAGCTCTTAGGGAAGGTTAGTTGTCCCACAGTTTCAGAAAAAGCCAGCAGGCACAGAAATGCAGACACTGATCGTTGGAAGTCAGCCCTGAGTCCCTAAAGGTCCGAGGGAAATGGGAGGTGCCTGAGCTATCTCTTCTTCAGCTGGTAACAAGTTAGGTATTCATGACTAGAAGGTCTCTAAAGGTAGAACTGGAGAAGACAAGGACAAGACCTATGGCACAACCAGGGATCTACAGGGGCAAAAAGCTGGTCACTCCTTGCACATGTCTCTTCCCAATTCCCTTTCCTGCTCTTGGCCAATGATCCTAGAAATCCCTCCTTCAAGAACACAACTCTCGTTTTATAGTAGGAAGTAATTAGAAAGCTGGTAGTCACTTTAAATAAACCTAATATAGACAAATCTAGACATCTTATAATGAATCCTTTTATATGTGAATCTTCTTCTAATGTGACTGAAAATAGCAAGCTCTTTTCTAGTGCATTTAAAATGATTCAATTTGCACAGGTTCAAGAACATGTCTAAGATATGCCCAACTACGCATTGAGTCCCAATTTGGGTAAATTTGCTGGGATGTAATTTGTTTCTTAGATTTAAAGAAAGAGGTCAAAACATTTTTCATACCTATTATCTACCTCACTTCTAAAGAAAATCCCTGATCAGGCAATGAAATACAAGGTTTTAAAAGGAAAGATTTAGAAACAAAATTGTTTTCGGAGTTCTTGGTCAAACTCAATCTAGCATGTCTGAGAACCAAAATTAGCACACATCTCTCACAGGGTGTGAAGAGACCTTAGAGTCTCCTGATCTGACAATCCATCCAAAGAATATCTTCAAAGCCCTTTTGAGTAGCAGCCCTGCCAAAGGCAGAGCCTGCAGCAGCAGCTGCTACTCAAATACTTCTAATGAGGGAGGGACCCCTGACTCCCAGAGGAATCCACTCTATTATTGAGACAGCTCCTAGGGCCAGAGAATTCCTTCTCAAGCCGAACACCAGGGTGTCTCCCTGGAATTTCTGTCAGGGCCATGCAGAATGGAAGTCACTCCTCCACTTGGACTCTATAATGGCAGTGATCACCAATTGCCGACTGTTTTAATTTGCTAAAGGTTGCCAATCCAAAATACCAGAAATGGGTTGGTTTTTACAGTAGGAGTTAGGGTAAAAGCTTACAGTTCTAAGGCTGTGAATTGTCCAAATCAAGCCATCAGATGCTGTCTCATCGAGTTGCAGCTGAGGGCAATCCGGCACCTGGCAGCGTCATCTACAGATACTTTCTCTTGGAGCTCAGCTGTGGGTGATCAAGTACACGGCTCATCTCTTCCCTCCCCTAGTGGTTTCAGCTTCTGCTGTGCCGCTGATTCCAGCCTCTGTCTT
Organism: Cabassous unicinctus; assembly: GCA_029593785.1. NCBI lineage: Eukaryota > Metazoa > Chordata > Mammalia > Cingulata > Chlamyphoridae > Cabassous > Cabassous unicinctus. The sequence continues at coordinate 21,458 of JAQZBX010009306.1, forward strand.
TCTGCACCTGCAGGTGATCCTGGAGTCCTCGCTCACGTGGCAGGGTAAAATGGTGGCTCTCTTTTTGTGTGTGTCTTCATGTTTCTCCTGTTTATACAGGGCTCCAGCAAGAGGGCCTAGACCCACCCTGGGTCATGCCTCACTGAAGTACTCCAGTCAAAGGCCCCTGACTGAATTCAATCCAATCAAAGGGTCTCACACCCACAGGAATGGATTAACTCCAAGAACGTGACCCTTTTCTGGGAGTCACAAAAAGCATTAAACTGTCACACCGACCATTTACTTTGTTCCAAGCACCATGCTGGACATTTTGCCGGTGTTGACTGCTGTCATCCTCACAACACCTCTAGGTGGTAACTACAAATTCATTTTATAGATCAGGAAACTGATGCTCAGAGAAGAAATCTTAAAATTGCCCAAACTTTCTCAGTTTGTAAGTGGTTAGACCAGATTCAAACCCAAGGCTGATTTTGAAGGTGAAGCACCTTACATGACAATCCAGTCTTCCCAAGGCTTTCTTAGGTTCTTAAAGTCTTCTCATAAGGCCCTTTTGCCATACTTTATTTCCACCTACCTTTCTTTCTCTTTCCCATACCTCTCATTGATCTCAGACTTGTTCAATGTTCTTTACCTTGAGAAATCTTTCTTGGACTATATCTTGACTAGAATTTTCTTCATCTGTACTGTTACCTTATCCATCTACTATTGAAGGTACTAGCCTATCTCCCTAATTAGCTCTGATTGTCCCTACCATTAGAGACTATTATCTTTCAATCCCTTCTCCCTGTAGTTCTCACCCTAGCCCTGGGAAGGCATATTAATTTCAGAGTTAAGACATTATGTGGCTGTTCCTATCAGACTCCAAGTCACAGAGCAATTTTAGATCAATATCTATCAGAATAAAATTAGTATGTATTGTGGATTGGTTGATGCAGTGAAATTAAGATCCCCACAATTGTACAATTCAGTTAAGGTACATTATATTTCAGTAACTTCCTGTGCCACTGTGTTCTAAAACTCCCTGGAATGCCCTTCCCCAGGTCTCCTTCCCAGTATGAGGGAACAGATTTGGCATCACCACATGGGGAAAACTGATTATAGATTTAGCAGCTGGAGTAGTCCCAAGACTTAGGCATCTGTAGCAGTTTGATATCGATTATGAATTCCAAAAATAGATATTGGATTATGTTTGCAAATTGGTCTGTTCCTCTGGGTACATTAGATTGTACTGGATTCAGGGTTTCACTCTTACTTGATTAAATTATGAACAAGGCTTTGATTGGGCCATGTCAGTAGGATATTGAGTTCCCACCCCCTTGGTGGGCAGGGGCTCAGAGGAATTAGAGTTTTTAATGCTGGAGCCCTGGGAAGTAAACACACAGAGAAGCAGATAGGTGAGGAAAGACCTTCATATTAATATGAAATCAATATGTCTCCATTAGACACGGCAGAGGCCCCGGGAAGAGAGACAAGCCATTCACCTGATAGTTTAGAGCTGGCCTTGTGGAACGAGACAAGACTTATCCCAGCCTACAGCTGATATTGGAAGAAGCTGGGACCACGGAGCCTTAAGAGGAAGAGGAAGCCTGGATCCTTGCAGACGTTGCCAACCATCTTGCTTCAACATGTGGCAACAGACTTTGGATGCTGTATTATTAGTCAGCCAAACGGGTGCTGATGCAAAATACTAGAAATCTGTTGGCTTTTATAAAGAGTATTTATTTGGGGTAGAAGCTTACTGTTACCAGGCCAAAAAGGGTAATTTACTTCCCTCACCAAAGGACCTGACTTGAGCCCACTGATATCTCAGATGGGACACTGCTGTACCATTCTACCATTCTAGAAAGCTGGCTGCAGCTACCTGCCCTCGTGCAGGTGGAATAAGACTATTCCTACTTGCTTAGGCTCCTCAGGTAGAAGGAAGCTCTCAGGAGCTATCTTCTCATTACAGTCCTCTTGCCTCATCTACTTAATTACCTGCAGGGCAGCATTCTTCACCATAGCACTGATGGCAGAAGGCAAAAGCGTGGTAATTACTGTGCCCCAACAGGGCTGAAGGCAGAGCACTCCATGGGGGGCGGGGATTGTGTGGACATGGGGGCATTTGTCAGACGAGCTTTTTGGAGTTTTAGTTAGTCTTTCAGTCAGGATTTCAGGGATGTGACATTGCCATTATATAGATGAAAACTGGGCAAAGTCATTCTGCTTTCAAACCACAAAGTCTCACAGCAAGTGAGATTCTGGCAAGTGGAAGTCAGGCATTGGGACCCACTCTCTGGTCCAAGAATGTGGATTTTTAAGGCCACGTCAGGTCGAATTGCCCAGTGACTTAGGATGGATTCTGACAGAAGCGGCCTTAAGATAAGAATCTGTGTTGCACATCGTTTATTTCAGAGGTGAACCCAGGAAAACATTAATGAGGGGGAAAAATGAGACAAGGAAGAGCAGTCAGCCTATAAGCGATGTGTTATCAAGCTCCTTGCCAGTGGGGACAATCCCACGGGGGAGCTCTGGGAGAGACGCCTTAGAATGAGTGCACCTGAGGTATGACGGAGCTGGGGTGCCTGTACTCCAAACTCCTGTTAGTCATCAGTTGCAGGCTGCTCCCAGTGGTGGTAATTCCCTGGCCCTGCTGACATGCCACATGGGCAGGCAGTTCAGGTTTTGTAGGCAGGGAAAGCCTCCAGGTAGAGAATCGCAGGTGCTGCCGCTGGAAGCTGGGCTTGAGTGGTAGGGGGAGGGGCGAGGACAGGCCACCAACGCCGTCTGCTACCCACGTGGAGGTTGAAAGGCTTCAGGTCTCCTTTCAAACCCGTTTCGGGTGTTGGCAAACATTTTTGTGAAGGGCCAGGTACTAAATTCTGTTTTGGTTTTTAAGTTTAATAAATTTTATTGGTACATGTTAATAAAGCGTAAATCCAAAGCATAAATACAATCAATGGTATTCGATGTAATCACATATTTGGGCATTCATCACTTCATTGTTAGAGCACTTGCATTATTCCAATAACAACAAACAACATCACCTCTCAATCTCTCTATGCTGCCCCTGCCATACATAGCTGCTATTCTTTTTCCTTCTCTCTAGTATATTTGTATTTATATTTTGTAAAAACAGTCTTATATATGCCATGTCACCCATATTTGTTTTACAGGAGGTTCTACTCTCTTATACAGTCTCATGTTACGGTTTTTAGCTTTCCTTCTAATATACATGACCTTAGGCTTTCCCTTTCAACCAGTCATACCCACACAATAGCACTGCTAGTTAACAAATACCATGACATGCTTTAACCATTTCTATTCATTTCCAGAGATTTACAAACAACCTTTTTACCAGTTCTGCATAGATTAAATATATTGTGTAAACTCATGGAGATAATAATTAGAATACAGATCACCAGAAAACAGGAGGGTAGAGAATGGAAAGCTGAGGGTTAGTTCATAATAGCACAATCATACAGTATTTGTCCTTTTGTGTCTGGCTTGCTTCACTCAACATAACGTCCTCCAGGTTCATCCATGTTGTCATATGCTTTACGACTTCATTTCTTCTTACAGCTGCATAATATTCCATCGTGTGAATAGACCATAGTTTGTTTATCCATTCGTCTGTTGATGGACACCTGGGTTGTTTCCAACTTTTGGCAATGGTGAATAATGTTGCTATGAACATCGATGTGCAGATGTCTGTTCGTGTCACTGCTCTCAGTTCTTCTGGGTATATACCCAGTAGTGGTATTGCAGGGTCAAGTGGCAAGTCTATATTCAACTTCCTTAGGAACTGCCAAACAGTCCTCCACAGTGGCTGCAGGTGCTAAATCTTTCAGGCTTTGTGGGCCATATGGGCTGTCTGGACTATTCAACTCTTGCATTGTAGCACGTGACAGCAGCCACAGGTCAACAGTCCTGGGTAAACCAAGGGAGGTGGTCACTCTAGCTAAGAGTATGTGGGCGAGCCCCCGGTGGGAGCAGGTCCTCCAGCCCCAATCAAGCCTTCAGATAACTTTGCAACCTCATGAGATATCCAGAGATTAGATCCAGAACCACTCAGCTTAGCTGCTCCCAGATTCCTGACCCATAGAAACTGAGATAAATGTTTGTTTTAAAGCTGCTGGGCTTGGGGATAATCTGTTATAGAGCAACAGGTAACTAATACAAGCATATCATAATGAACTGGTCTTTCAGCCAACCCTCGGGAATGAGTTTTATTGGGGGACACATACTTACTAAGAGGAAGTTAGGAGAACTCTGTACCAGGTATATTCCACTTGCTCTTAAAACATACCCTCCATCTTTCTCTACCTGACTACCTGCCCTGCAGGCTGAGCTGCATAGATGCCATCAACAGGCCTCCCCCGCCCTCTGGTTTCTGCTTGAGTTCACTCACTGGGGAGACTGGGCAGGAGATCAGAATAGGGGGAGGGAGGCAGGTACCATCAAGCACACTGCACCCCTTGAACAAGGGTCCCTGCTCCTCTCCTTGGGTGACCATCCCCTCCCCTCACTCCTTTGGACTCAAGGGTGCTTCTTGTTACTGACCATTCCTTGTGGTTCCCTTATGCTCTACTCACAGCTTTGAAATTAGCTCCTTTGGAAATAAAGCCTCTTTGAATGATCAGCGCAAGAGCCACCTGTTCCTTATTGGGACCCCATTGATATGCATCCAGAGAGGTAAGAGACTGCTGAGCTGTGCTGGCCTCAGCAGCAGTGTCCCCTGGCAGGTGGCTTCCCATTCCAGCAGAGACAGGGGGATCTGGGATTTGGTGTCCATTCTGATAGGTGTCCTTGGGAGTGCAACAGGAAGAATCAGCATTTTCCAGCCTCAATTGTGTCACCTCATCCTGGTAAGCAATGACTTACACCACCCAGGGAGCCCCTGCCAGTGGGACACACCCGACGATGGGGTGGATAGCACAGCCCTCTGCCTCTGGGTTGCTCTTTCTCAGGACCTGCAGAGTTCAAGCCACAGAGCCTTGGGATTCCCAGCTGGGGGTGGGATCCTGAGGCCCTGGAGGAGTCTGGTCCCAGTGCGGGTGGGGAATGGCTTTGCTAGGTCCTTTGTCTAGTCACTCAGGCAGGCCTCCACTTGCCTTCCCAACCAGAGCTGGGAAAAAGCAGCAGGCTGTGGGAACCTCGCCCATTGGGACTGCATCTTGAGGAGATGAGCCAGGGGGCCATTACGTGGCTGCAACCGAGGCAGCGGGGAGGGCCAGAAGCCAACGGGCCCTGGAGTCTAGCCCTGCCTCTGTGTACAGTCTTGAATCAAGTGCTCAGCATCAGGGGGTGCCTACAGGAATCCCTGTGTGACCACTGTCCCTGTACCCAGAAGAGACATCCCTCTGCCTCTGGGCCACACAGCAGCATAGGCAGGGTTCTCCTGCCCTTGACACTGCTTAAGAGCAGGAATCCGTGTGGAGCTGGGCCAGCAGATGAGTGGAATCCCCTCAGAAGTGCTTGTGGCTGAAGGACAGCCAGGGTCCTCAGCAGCTCCACCCCCAGAATCCCAGGAGCCAGTTCTAGACAAAGGAGAAAAAGTACCGAGAAAGGGATAGCATTCGCCCCGCCAGGAAATGCTGCAATTTTGCTAACGCTCAGTTAATGACTGGTGTTTATCTAATTATCTAGTTTTTAGTGTAATCACTAGCCCTCTGCCCAGGGAGGATCCCCATGGGCCTCTGCCCTGCCTCTCAGTCTGTGTCTGTTTCTGGGAGGCAGCGGCGGGCTTGGTTTCAGACAGTCTTTTCAAGACCAGTTCCAGTCACATCTCAGACCACACAGAAGCCATGCATGGGAGGAATTTGTCTCACGTGGGAAGAGTGGGACCTCCCCGTGCTCCCTCCTCAGAGATTTGGGGGCTGTCCTTCTTCCCCTTCAGATGACGTTTGGCAAAGGGCAGCCCCATCCGAAAGGCCACCAGGGCTGCACTGGGGAGTGCTGCAGGAGAGTGTTAGCCTGAGCTGTGTCACCCTTCACAGAGGGACTCGAGGCCATGCCTTCCTGGGGGCAGTTTGTGCCCAGTGACAGAGTGGGGTGTGGGGATAAAGGCCTGGCCATTTTGACCGAACATTTTGACTGACAGGCAGCAGTGGCTTCAGAGCCCCATGACAGGTTGGCTTAGGCTTTGCCAGGTCTGCGTCATGGTTCCATTTCTCTCTGCCTATCCTTCCCCCTCCCCCTTCCTTCACAGGTTCTTCCCTAACAAATACTTTGCACCCCAAACTGTCCCGAGCTCCCCGGGACAGAGAGAAACCTGACTTACAGAGGAGATATGGCCCCATCCTTAAAGGAGTTCCCTGTCTGATGGAGACGGGATTCAGAGCAGAATTTACAAAGACAAAAACAACAAACAGTTTAAACAGAAGGAGGTCTGGATGGAATGCAGAATTTTGCAATAGGACCAGAGGGAACTCAGAACAAATGTCACTGCAGTGAACAGACTACGCCTCACCCCTGCATCAACCCCAACGCTCCCCATCTTTGGCCTGAGGCACACAAGGGCTCCCCACCACTCTAGTCTGAGCACAGCCTGCCCCCCTCAGCACAGAGGGTGCTGCTCCCCAGAGAGCGGGCCAGGCCATCACGCTCCCGAGACAAGGGGCGCCACCACCCTCCCTGGGCCACCAGCCAGCTCCCTTCCCCAGAGCCTTGCTCTGACTCACTCAGGCATGTCCCCACCAGCCTCCTGTTGCTCTTCTCCCCGGGAGGATGCTCCTGTCACTGAGCTGTGTAATCATTTCACTTACAGCTGCATCATTTAGCATCACCGTAGCGTTTTCCTTGACAGCACACAGGGCCGACGTGCAGGGATGCCCCAGAGGCACAGCCACTACATTTACAGACCGTGCGTGGAGGAGAGGGGAGTGCATACCACGTTATCCTAGCTCCCCAGGTTCCTAGGCTGGCTCCAAATCGTCATCCCGTTCAGCTCACAGGGCATTGGGTTCACTTTAACTCTAAGGGAAGGCATAGAGCAGTTTAGAGCCCAGGTGAGGGAGGTAAGTGAAGATGATTTGGTTTTTGGCGTTTACCCCTCCAGAACCATTCTATCCTGCTCTGCATGCAGGAGGCTGCCCTGTGTGGATGGTATCACCCAGCTGTGCACTTGCTACCCCAGGCTGGTTTCTTGGAAGGAGACATTGAGACCAAGTTTGGGATGCAGGATGTTCATGAGGTCTCAACACCTGTGAAAGGAGGGGGAGGAAGAAATCAGACTGCAAAGCAGGCCCAACAAGGCTTTGGACAGCATGGCATGGAGCTCCGAAGCAAGTATTGTCCACCTGGGTATCTGTTGAGTCGATAGAGCTGGGACCTTCCTTGCCCTGTCACTGGACACGGGCTGCCACAGGTAGGCCATGGCCTTGGGTGAATGGCTCTCTTCAGCTGCGCAGAAAGGGAACTAGGAGGCACATCTGTGTCTTCCACACTTGCTTTCTGGCTTTTAGTTGGGCTTAGCCAGTGGGAGACACCCATGGGAGGATAGAGGGTAGGAGAAAAGATTTCCCCATGTTTCCTTCCTGGCAGGCCATACTTGATAATGGCTGTCTCTCTACCAAAAATCTCAGCTCCCACTGGGGGACCTCTGCCCGATGGCTATAGCTCACCTGGGGTGTAGGAACAACTTCCTCCCCTCACACCTTCAGGTCCAGTGGTGGTAACAGCTCTCCCCTATTGGTAGTCCCTTGGTGCTTTAACTATTCTTTGTTCTTTACCTTAACATGGCCTCTACCTGTTTAAATAGTCCCTTTATTAGACACTCTTTAAACATTAAGTACACCAGAACCTGACTGGATAGTAATTAAGGCATTTTCACCTCATTACTGGTTCACCCTTGTCCTGAATTCCTATGGGATATCCAAGATTCTCTAACTCAGGCAGGTGATTAGGAACACTTTGTGTGTATTTCATGTATCATGGAGTGCAGGTTTTGGTTTTAGCTGCCATCCATATAGGGAGAAACACAAGATATACTTTGGATTTTAGGTTACATTCCCTAGAAACAGACTGAGATGAGGATAATCTACAAGTGATTAAAGGGCTACCAGGAGAAACTAGTAAGGGAGTTTTGGAGAAAGCTGATCACCTAGAGATCACCTAGGTCCTGCAGGCTCCAATCTCTGAGAGCGGAGGGGAGGAAGGCCAAGCAAGGCTCTAACTTCAGCCTGATCCCACGGGAAATTCTGGAATGTTCATTATGCCTATGAGTTTGTGGGTGCAGAGATTTGGAAAACCAGATCCTTTGCCTCGAGTGGGGACAGTCCTTGGCTCAGGGCTGCCCTGGGGAGACAAACTCTCAGGCCCTTTTGGCTCTGCATGCCTGAGGGTAAGGTGATGCCAGCAGCGTGAGGGCAGTTCTCCAAAGAAGAGAAAGTAGAGGTGCAGGCTTTGGAGGCTAGAGTACCCCAAAGCTGGAGAGAGATGTCTGGAAATGGCCAAAGGCACCCAGGGGATCTGGGTAGTGCACCAAGTATCAACTAGACTTGGGAAAGATCTTTTTCCTGTGAAAGGTTCTGTGAAAAACCTTTTATAATTAAGAAATTAGGACAAACCTTCAGCTATTGTCCTGGGATTTGCTTGAAACATGGCCTCGGTGCAATGGAGACTCAGCAAAAGACTGCTACCTCTTACGCTGGCCTGAGTGTTGGGAGAGCAGGGCGAGGAGATTTCTTTTCCTCACACAATGTTACTGCTGCTTCTCCTCTAGATATAAAGGGAGGTCTTGGGAAAAGACAATGAGGCCCCTGAAATGATAGTCTGGCATCAAACTAACACTTCATTGATACTGGATGGACACATGAACACTGAGCTGTAACAAAGCTTGAGTACAGAAATGGGAATCTTTTGAAAGGTGTAACTTTGGTATTCCAATGTGGAATTTACAGGTTTGACTGAACCTGCATTAGCAGAGCAGAAAGGCATTCGGAGCATGAGCGCCCCCCTGTGGCCATAAAGAGATATAGCCGCAGTGGCCAAGTCAAGGGACTGAATGACCTTCCCCCCACTGGGTCAAACATACCCTCAGGACTCTCAGATAATTGGGCGGCCAGGTCCAAGAGGTAGATACTGGATTTCCTGACAAAAATACACGAGAGGAGTTTGTTAAGACCCGTTTCACGTTCATTTTTGTGTTACGAAAGACAATATTCCAATCTGTTCCAGATAACCTTAACTCCAGTACACGAGGACACCTAGCCTCTTGATGGAGTGTGGGCATCACTCTTGGTACCTTCGGGAAAACAGTTTTTCACATCTCCATGCTACCAAGCTCCAGGATACCACATACCCCTGGGCTCTCTGCCAATTAGCCTTTCACCAAATATTCACTAGCCTCTCTTCCCTTCTGCTTACCTTGAGTTCCAGCAGAAGGTCTAAGTGAAACCTTGCCTCTTCTCTGGGGCCTCACACCCAGCCCTCACTCAGCCCACTAGAAAGCTGACATCTATTCCAGCCTTGCTTTAAGCAGTATCTTAAATTCTCCCCAATAACCCTTTTTCCATTTTAGATATTCATCATGATAGTTCTCAGACGGTATTTATGCCAGTGCACATCTTCATCTGAAGAGCAAGGCAGAATTGGGTAATTATTAAAAGAATGGACGCTGGCTTGAGCCAACTTTGGAAGGCTTCTTAGGGGGAGAGCTGCTGCTGATAGCAATGATTTGGGGCAAGTCAACTCCCGCACCTCAGATTTCTCACTTGAAAATCGGCCCCGCAGGGCTGTGGATGACACAAAGAACCCAAGGCCAGCACAGGGTAGAGGGGTAATAGTGCAGCCCTAGAGATCTCCTAGGTCCTGCAGGCTCCAATCTCTGTGCAGAGTGTTATTCAAAGGAACTGTTTTCCTTTCTTTTACTCCTCATGTGCACTGAGCCACACCCTCCCCGGGCCTGACTCCCTTGAACCTGACCTTGCAGCAGTGGGACTGGCAGAGTTTGAGTCCCACTCAAAAATACTGAGTGTAGTTTTAAAAAAAAATTATATATATGTAATCTTCAGACCCTAACTATTCCTTTCTCCCTCCCCCTTCGTTCCCAGGTATCAGAGAGACTCCTAAATGGGTAGTTCCTTAGCTCCTTCCTCCTCTCCCCTAGTCAGTACAGACTCCAAGTGGCTAATTACCTCAAGTGGAAACATTCTGAACCCAGTGGTCCTAACTGCAATCTCGTCAAGTCCTTCACCCACTCCGGTGACCAATCCCCCTTACTAGCTTCCCGGGCTTTTCTTTTAACCCACCTCCAGCCCTTAAAGTGCTGGCTGGCCTTCGTTTTGATAGAATTGAGTCCTACACACCTCCTGGAATAAAGTCACACCCATGCCTGTTTAACATTGTCCACTGCAGCTTTGACAGAATAGAGTTTGACAATAGTCCTTACAAGTACTATGCATTTTTACAGTTTGAAGAAAAAGGGCGAACTGAAGTCTTATTGCTCAGTGAAAACATCTTAAAATATTCTTTCCACTGATATCCTCACATCCCCAAGGACGCAGTGCCTCCCTAAACTCTATTCAAGACCCAAACAAACCACCCACTGCCCTTCACAGTATGTTTTTCCACTCTCTAATAGTTTTCCTCTTGGGAGTAAACTTCACTCTATTACCGACACCTTCCCAGATTCTCTAGTGTTTTCCTCTGATTACCCTAATCTGAATAAGACCAAGAAGGTTGGGGGATAGTACAAATGAGAGGGACAGGTGGAGGTGGGGAAAGCGGACACTCATTGTTTGACCCTATTACACTAGCACGTATTTGCTAACCACTAGCCTTTGTGTCATGCAATGTGCTGCCGTGACTGTGCTCTATGAAGAACATGGGGCATATGCCTGAATCTCAGTTTTCCCTCCAAAAGTCATCCCTTAGAAAAGATGGAGTCAAATTATACGAGCATCCTCACAGAGACTCACATTCGGGGGCAGTCTCTCCACTGCTTTATTTTGAATGCTAAGTGCCACTTGGAGAAGACACATTAATGGAACAGACCTCAACCGATGCTGGTTTGGACCTGTGCTAGAGGTGACCTGGTGGAATTGGTAAGGGGGCTGCATGCACACAAAGCACCAAGTCAGTAATGATTCCTGGGTGTGTGCCTTATGTCCTTTCAATCAAATTTTGGATGTTCCTACAAACAAGTCTTTTAAAGATCACTTTAAAAAGCAACAGAGTAAGTTACCCCATAGGGAATGCAGTCATTGGATGAATGTTGGAAGAGACTGAGATTTCATCAGGTAAATGGATGCTCATGGCTTGGGACCAAGATACCAGAAGTTGTACCTAACACAAATAATATTGTCTGTCATACAGCTAAGCACAGGAGTGCTGGGAAGCTTAGATGACTCAGCATGTCACTGGAGATGACACTAGTGTTAGAGCTACATAAGAATAAATGCAACTTTTTTTTTTTTTTTAAGAACGAGCTTTAAAAGCAATATTTTGAAAGATATGGGATGACTTTAAATGCATGAATAGCTAATCCAACTGGTAGACATAAGACAGTTTTTCTTCAACCCTAAGCACTTATACATTCATGGTGTACAGAAAAAAGTTTGTGTCTTCTCACTGGAAAATGGAAGTGCCTTGCATTTGGTTTCATTTTATGTCTGCGCATTTAGGGGTACTTGTTTGCCTGTATGGAGCCCAGAGCCTCACTCTGCCATTGTCTTTTGGTGCAGGGCCCCTTGGCTACTCCAAAGTGTAGCTTTTGTTTTCATAAACCAGGTAGTTCTTAGAGGACGGTTAGAGGTGAATAATTAAACTGAGACGAAACTCACTTGTACCCTTTGTAAACTCTTTCGGTAAGAACAGCTACTGAAAATTTGTTTCTCTCCACAAACCTTCTACCTTGCCCCTTTCTTTCAGCACACTTCCCTTCCTCTCACGTCTAAAAAAGTGGGCTCAGGTGTGAACACCTTCTTCTCACTACCCTCACCCACAAAGTGACTTAAGATCTGCCGCCCACCCTCAACATCTGTGGAGATGTCCTCTTCTGGGATAGAATGCTTTCTAAATCCCTGACTTCGCCTACTTTCTCTGTCACACACTCCATCGATTCTCTTTTCCTGTACTTTCGATTTTTTCTACCAGTGGCTCATTCCCCTCAGTCTATTAGAATACTTTTGTCCTCCCAATCTAATAAAGTAAAAGATTTCCTTAATGTCTTGTCTCCTGATCATCGCCAGTTTCCTCAAAAGTTAGCTCCTTGAAGTATTTGCTCATGACACTACTGGGCTCCAAATTGAGGTGATGCACCCTCAGTCTACCCCAATACAATCTATTGGGATATGCAGAGGCGGTATTGGTAGCCTCTCCGATAAGGACGCTGGACACACAGGTTGACCTTTGCTCACCTGTGCATTGCACAGCCGAGGGCACCTGAGACATGCTGAAGGAGAATCCCTCCAACCTGGAGATGCTGACCAAGGCTCCTCAATCACCTCTCTGCTTTCACTCTGGTGCCATGTGTTGCCCTTAAATGATCGATGGATATCGTCTTAGCGTCCTAAGACTCTGTCAGTGTCCTAAGGCTCTTGTAATAAAGTACCACAAACTGGAGTGGCTTAAAACAAATTCATGCACAGTTCTAGAGGCTAGAACTCTGAATCCAAGATGGGGCCGTGCTCCCTCTAAGTCTGTAGGGAAGATCTGTTCCGTGCTTCCCTCCTGGCTGGCAGTGGTTTGATGGCAATCCATGGTGTTCTCTGCCTCAGCCATCACACAGCATCCTCTCATCTATGTCCTCTCACCTATGTCCAGATTTCCTCTTATTAGGACACTAGTCATATTGCTTTAAGGGTCTACCCTACTCCAGGAGGACTTTTTTTTGGTTGTTTTTTTAGGGAGCACAATACACGTTTTGCTTAACACTATCAGCAGCCCGAGCAGCATCAGCATCCGCCACGGTGAAGGTGGCCAGCACTGAATGAAGCTTGTGGCAACGGAGATGGAGGCATTAGATGTGACCCATTAGATGTGGCAGGTGAGGAGGCAAGTCTAGGAAGATTCCTGGGTTTCTGCGTTGAACCACTAGGTGAAGAGTGGTTCCTCATAGAGTGTGGAGTAGGAAAATGAGCTATTTTCATGGATGAGGATTTTTTAAATCTTGTGGGATAATATATATAACAAAAAAAAAATGGTTAAATGACAAATTTTAAGTGTAGGACCTCATTTTAACTTGCCTAATGCCACCTGTAACTGTCCTGTTTCCAAATAAGGCCACATTCTGAGGTACTGGGGAGATGGACTTCATGTCTTTGAGGGAAACAATTCTATTCACGACATATTTAGTTTAGTTTGAACTAAACTAATCCTCACAGGATGGGTGTGTAAAGTCTGCTACAGGGAAGCAAATGTGGCTCAAGCGACTGGGCTCCCGCCTACCACATAGGAGGTCCAGGGTTCGATTTCTGGGGCCTCCTGGTGAAAAGCAAGCTGGCCCGTGCAGAGTGCCGATACAGCAAGATGACACAACAAAAGAGAAACAGAGGAGAGACAATGAGAGATGCAGCAAATCAGAGAGCTGAGGTGGCGCAAGAGATTGAGCACCTCTCTCCACTCTGAAAGGTCCCAGGGGTCCCAGGATCGGTTCCCAGTGCTGCCTAAAGAGAAGACAAGCAGACACAGAAGAACACACAGAGAGCAGACAGTGAGCACAAAACAACGTGTGGGTGGGGGTGGGGTGGTAAAAAGGCTGCTACAGTGAAACTATAGATGAAGGATACTGATACATACACCTGAGAACAAGAGAATCACAAAGCTGATAATTCTACTACTACTATGGCTCTTCAATAGCCACATTATGAGTTAGAGCAGTTATAATCAGTTCTCTCAAGAAAATCTGTCAAAAGATTTGTTGTTGAAATTATTAGGACTATGAGGGTAAGGTTTGTCATTAACAATAGCAGATAAGTACTTTTTTCTTAAGTTTATAGAGTGCCTTGATATGTTAGTGAGATTTTTGAAGTCTTGCTAATTCTGATAAATTCATACTAAGCATGCAGAAAATATAGAGAAACCTCTACAGTTCCGTCAGTGCTCTGTAGAGTGATATGATACTCTTTCCATTACTCGACGAGATTTTTAAAATTAACGATAAGTATTTAGGAATGAAAGATAAAACCCATTTCCCATTGGGGAAACACTTGGTTCCTCCTACTATGACAGGAATTGTTAAAATACACCCGAAACAATGGAACAAAGCAAATGCATTCCTTTATCACCAAATACTGTTGGCAGATGGCACAGAAAACACTGCAGAAGATTTGGAGAAACAAGGTGTAGAACAAATTACATAGTGTGGGAGGTTGCTATACAGTTGGATAAAAGTATAAATGTTTTGAACATTTCTTAGATTGAGGTATCTGCTAGATTTTATTTCAAAAGTGATATACACCTAAAATTGCTTTTGTGAGCCACATTCGACATTAAATGACCCCTTCATGGAAAATGTAAGTGTAGCCACTGTTATCACCAGCATAAGCTTACAGATACCAGATGTGCAATTCATTCATCACATCATTCATAGAGTTGTCAGGAAGAAGTTGAAAACAGAATGCACACAGCGCTAAAAGATGTCATGGAAACAAGACTTAAAACAGAGTCTTTACAGTAATTTGCAATAAGATCTAACAAATGTCTCTGTGATATGAAAAAAATTCATCTCTCCCCATCTCATTTAAATGGAAAAAAGTTGAAAAAGTTATGCATTTTTCTTTTCAAAACGGTAAATGTTGTACATTTACTGACTGTAACAGTATGCTCTTAGAGAAAGCCATTCCTTTGAGGTCAAAGTGAAGTTGTAACAATAATAAAGAGAAACTGCTTTTGCAGAAGAAACTCATGCTATGGAGAAAATATTGTAAAAGCAGACTTTTGGACATGTGTCCAATGTTGAGATTTTATTCCAGAAGGCAGAGTGTCTAAAATCTCTTGTGTCTGCATATTTTGAATTTAACAACTTGTTTAAAATTCTTCTTAACTTGTTTGAGCAATATCAAGGGGTTTGGGACTAATTGGTCAAAATGTAGAAGGCAGCACCTTCCAACTGGTTTGCAACAAGTGACGGAGATGAGAATTTCTCAGAAGAGTCTGAATACCATTAGCATAATTAGTAGATAGAACTAAATGGTGGAGAGTTCTTATTGTGAATAAGAACAGCCAATGGTGGCTACCAATCTTCGTAAAATCTCTCTCAGCTATGACAACTCTTGGAAAACCAAGAATCAAAAACTAAACCTAGAAGCAGATATTTAACTGTGTCAAAAACAAACTTTAGAAAGTAGTGCACTTTTATTCATATTGCGAAGATTAAATATTTTCTTTAGTGAAAAAAAGGTTTTGTACTATTAGAAGTATTTTATGACATTCATTTCTTTTGAGAATGCTTAAAACGTAAATATTGCATTAATAGAGCAGTGTACACATGATAGAAGTATACAAATATGTAAGTGCCACTAGTCTATGTAGATCGTAGTCCACTTACTGCTTAGTACACTGCAGCCTTACTTTCATTTTTCCACCCCAGGAACAAGACTTTAGTTAATAATTTCCTGCCAAATTCAATGGTCACAATTCACCTTGTTTGATACCACTTTTCTAATCCTTCCTTCTTGAAAGTGCTCTTGAATTTGACAACTCTCTATTTCAAACTATTCCTCCAGGCATTTTATTCCACCTGTCCCTTAAAAGTGTGTGTTCCCAAGGGGCCCAACTGTATTTACTCCTTTCTATATTCTCCTTGAGTGTATGGGAAATTTTTGTGCCTCCTCCTTGAAGCCATGACTGAAGGGTTCAGATGGATGACCTTCAGATCAGCCTCAGCCTGAATTCCTCCCAAAGCAGGGCGGAGACAAAGACACCAGGTAAGTGCAATCACTAAGCACCTTGCAGCTCCTTAACTTCAAGCCACCTTCTCCACCTCGGCATCTGTCCAGCCTCTAACTGCCAGTGGCCATTTCTACCTGAATGACCCGTAAGATTCTCAAGCACCAACAGAATGAACTTCATTCCCCACACTTTGTCATGTCTACATTCCTTATTTCAGTAGAGGCACCATCATCTGAGCTGAGCACTTCTCTAGGGACCTCAACTTATCAATTCTCTACATATCCCTACTGCTGAAGCCTTCATTCAAATCCTCCTAATTAAAATATCGTAAAATCCCAATTGCTGTCCCCATCTTTGATTTTGTTAATTCCAAGTTTATTTTTATTTTTGGCCTGCTCTGATTACTTTTATATTTGTATGAGATACAATACTTGTGACATACATAATTTTAAAGAATCAAACACTTGTGCATGCCATCAACTCATCTCAAGAAATGGAGTTTCACTAATATCTTTGAGGCCCCTGCTTTTGAGTTAGGATCCAAATCCAAACCAATGAGGTTTTTATATTTATATTTCCTTGAAGTCAGGTCATCTGCTTTGTAAATGGTTCCAGAGTCTAGACTTTACAGATTTTATTCCCCTGTTGTCATTTAACATATTCTTCTCTCCCCTATCTTCTATAAATTGAAAGCTAGCTCTAGAGAGGTGATCAGATTCAAATTCTATATTTTGACCAAAACAGTTAATAGGGAACTGTTTTAGGTCAGATGATCTCTTAGGACATAGAGCCTGAGGCCAAGAAAATATTTGCTAACACTCTATCGTGAAAAAGAGTAATCACCCCCCTCCTCAAAACAGGAGTGAGGTTTGAAAGGGGGAAGGGCAATGAAGAGAACAGAAGGAAGGAGAGCTAACATGAGGAAGTACATTTCTGAGCTATCCAGAGCTTCCGGACAAGCTTTATAGATGCCTTTATAGAGGCCCAAGGAATCTATAAAGATTCCAACAATCCCTCTGAGCAAGGAAAAGAAAATAGCTTATCCACCAGCTCCTTTCCCCCATAGGTCAAAGTTTGCCCTCGCGGGTGTGTCTGCATGGACTCAGAGGATCTTGAGGCATTGGATACGCCAATGAGCAACCTGAGAGCTCATGGTGCAGCCCCCACAATTCCCTTGGACTTTGGCAGCAGCAGAGGCAGCAGCAACCTTTCTCCCCAGATTTCAGGTCTACAAACCACTATTAGAGCCACCCCAGCCAGAACTCAGGGTGAGTCTGGAATGGTACATATACTGACTCTGGAACTGCTGTGCTGTGAGCTTCCACCAGAAGGCACATCGAATCTAGTTTTGTCTCCTTTCCTGAAGTCAGAAGACATTGGTCATTTCCTAGAATAGTTATTTCATTTGTAATGCAATGAGTTTCTGATCAATCTTTGTGAGGTTCATCCACGTTGACTATGCTCATAGTTCATTTTTACTGCTTATCTTAGCTTTCCCGGACATCAGGGTTGGTAACTGCCCCTCAACTTTTGGTGTTCCTAGAAGTGTCTGGGCACCCTAGTCTCTACTTAGGCAAGCTATCTGGGCCACCACCCAGACCTCCCTCCTCTTCTCCCCCCTCAATGATCAGGATGGCTCCAAAGTAGTTGGGGTCCAAGAATTCTGCCAACACTGGACCCTGGAGTGAACCCCATTCTGGGGTGGGAATAGCATCACCACTACCAGGTGAAGATGCAGCAATGGGAGATACCAAGACACACCAAACAACAAAGTGAACTGGAGAAATGAGAAAAACAAATACCCAAACTTCAAGAAGAGGCAGAAGGTGACTTTATTCTCTGCAGGGCACAATGCTCACAAAGGTCTAATTTGAGATATCTAAACCAAGGAAAAGAAAGCACAGAAACAGCAGGACGGACTTGGCAGCCCCAGGGGAGAGAAGGTCACACTGAACAACTAGGACGGGAGGCAGTAGGGATGTGCAAGAACATTTTCAAGGTTGCTGCTGTAGTTTGGACTCCCCTCCGGCTTCCTACATACCTTTGCCCCACCCTCTGCACACCCAGCCCAGAAGACTTGGCTGTTTACCAATCACCTGCCTGGAATTGGAAGCTGAAGTCCACCAGCTCCTTCAGGGTCTGCATTAGAGTCTCCTTGCTGAAGACAACATTCTTCCTGGGGTATCTTATACTCAGTGACTCAGCAAAGATAAACAGGGTTTGGCCATTTTGGCCTGACGAGGGACACAGATGGGCAATACTTAACCCAGAGCTCCCCACTGAGTTGGTTGAAGCCTGCATCACAGTTTGACTCTTCATATGCCCAATCCCTCTCCTTCCTCATTCCTTTCACAGGTATTGATCCCTAACAAACACCTATACCCCAAACAATATTGGCCCTTGCTTTTGGAAGACCCAACCTGCTGCAGGTCACTGCTGATATTCATTGTGTCCCCCTCCTACCACCCTTTCTAGATTTCTCTCACCCTCAGCCCACACCTGTATGGTCTGGATTGTTGCCAAGAGGAGTAAGCCAGACCTTCAGCCCTGAGGTGTCTGAGACTCTCGTTACTATTACCTTGTCAGGCCATTTTTACTGAAATTGCTTTCAGATTATCAACAGACATGGAAGCATCAAGAAACGCCTAGTGAATCCTAGACACTCTTTATATAGCATGCCTTCTTTGTATAGCAGCAGCCCTAACTCCTCATGACATCCAGAGTTATATAGTCATTTTCTTCTTTGCCTGCTGGTCCAAAATTACCTGGCAGCTTCTAGAGCTTTAAATTTAATGGAATTCATGTTCCTTCATAGGAAAACGCCCTCACCTTCCTGCTTCTCCACAAGGGAAGCAGAACCTCTAGTCCAGCAGAGACTAAAGTTGTGACAAGGAGGATTATAAGTTCCCCAAGTGGGTCCCTAGAAGGGATGGTGAGAGTGGCTACTTCTCCTTCACTATGGGTATAGACCCTCGAATCCTGCCTATTGATATCATCAAGTAATGGCTGCTGGTTCAAAGTACACATGCATTTCTCAAGACAACAGGGTATCAAAGCCACTGCAGATACACCAGCTTTGGACAAGAGGCTGTCCCCAGGTTCTATCCTCCTGGTAGCATCTGGGCTATGCAGTATATGGCAGAATCACTAGGTGCTGTGTCCACGGCTGTAATTCACCATTATCCACCATAAGTCCATCTGATTTTTGCAGAGGCTGTACAGGTGAACTGAATGGGGTTATGATTGACAGACCACCACTCCTGCATCCTAAAAGACTTCTGGGATGCGTTAAACTCTGCCATGCCAACCAGACTATGGTATTACTTTGGATTTACTATCTTGGCCAGGGGGTAGTTTCATGGGATACCCCCTTGGTCTTTCTTACCATTTTAACTCTTCCTCCACCGTTTAGGAAACTAAAGTGAGGGTTTTGCCAACTGCCAAGTATGCCCATCCCATTTAGGCATTCAGGGACTAGGGATATGATCACAAAGTGGATCAGGAGACTTGCTGGACTAAGTGTAAGGCCAAGTTGAGTGAGGACTTTATTAACTGACTTCATAACCCTTGCCCTATTAGGAAATTCAAAGTGTTTTTGGATTCCTTGGTATCAGTGTCATCACAGACCCTGAATCCAACAGCTACTCAAAGATCTGAGTATTTCCCCTTCTCCCCCAGGGTATAATTACTCAAGTAAATGACCGTAGATCCCTTTGGGGGATAACTGGAGGAACTGCTACTTTATGTACTTACTGTGGTGTTGTGGGGTCCTTCCTCAAGGAGATTTAGCCAGTCCTGGCTCAGGTGTGAGAATTGGGCAAAGGATAGCGACTTTCCAATGGGGCAGATGATGTCAGTCTTCTGCCCACCCCCTCTTGATCTCTTTTGGTTAAACAGGTCAAGCAATACTTTTGTTGTCCCCCCATATTTCTCAGCACTAGATATATCATGGTCTAATAGCCACTGACAAAGAGCCCTGTGGGTCACAGGTCCTGGCTGCCATGCTGGTTTTGCAGTTCTTGATGATAATTGAATCCACCTTGCATCTGATGGTTAAGTGCTTTTGCCTGGCCTCTGCTATTTCAGAATCCTACTGTTCCCATGGACATCAGGAAGCCCAGTTTCCCAACAACTCCTGCCCTACCAAGAGAGCCAGCACTGAGCTTCAGAGAGGCTGGTCCCATCCTCACTTGTGCTTTCCTTTTTCTTTTGGAGAAAGGAGCGACTTCTGGTTCATCCTGGGGAACATAGACAGCTGGTGGCTTTTCTGGTGATGTATAATAAATTTCTAGCAGGCACACTTTGGAACCACATGACCCTTTTCTCAACTCAGAGGCAGCTCTGGCATCTTTACCTCATTTATTGCAGGTCAGCTGTTTTCAAACTTGGCTGCACACTTAAATTACCTGGAGAGTTTTAAAAAAAAGATATTTGGGACCCATCTCCAGAGATTCTGATTTATTTGGAAAATGGTCTGGGAAAACTTGAGGGATCAGGATTTAAAAAACAGAAAACTACCCATGCAATTTGAATCTACAGCAGTGTTTGAAAACTGCTGCTAAAGGCCATCACTTCCCCCTGGCTTCACCTAGCTATGCTAGCAGTATATTAAGGACTGACTCCAAATGTTCTTGACAGGACATTAGATACTTAGCCCCATGAGAGTGCCCCATACCAGTAAACTCTTATCCAGTTCTTAACTCTGATTCAGGATCAATATCCATTCCTAGGCTTCTTCTCAGTTCTTACTGATGCGGAGTAATCAAGTCCTATAGATCCTTTGGTGAAGAATCTCTCATCTTGTAGCAGGGGCAGACTTCCCCAGTTGGGTTGGGGTGAGGCTTGACCCCCATAATTGCTTCTCCTAAGATGTGCCCCATCTCCCTTGTGGCGTCTATGACCAAGTGTCACCCTGTGAGGCTGCTTTCCTTTAGCAAGGGGAGAAATTCAGGTTCAAGGTGTTCGAGTACCTCTACCCAGATCCCCCTATCTGAGGAGGACACTTATAGGAGACTTGTCAGGTCTGTTACTCATTCCTCGATACTCTGCTATTCTAATATACTGGGCCTGATTTTCAGCAATGTCTGTTCTTTAGCAACAGGAGATGAGAATTTCTTTAAATGATGCCATAGCTGGTAGTTTTCTGACCTGAGCTTCCGTTTTCTTTTTCCAGTGCTACCCTGGCAGTTAACCAACTTCTCAATCCTTGTAATTATTATTGCCTCCATCCTCTCAAATGGTAGAGCAGTTGCATGTGCCAGCATGTCCTCTCACTTCTACCTCCATCCCCATTCGCCACAAGGGAGAAGTCCTGGTAAATTATGTTGCTGTAATACAGAGACTCTCAAACTTTGAGTATCAGGATCACCTAGAAGATGAGTAAACAGCAGAGGCCCAGGCTCATTGGGTAGGAAAGGCCTGGTCTTTATACAGTTACCAAGTTCTCCAGGTGATTCTGATACCAAAGTGTGAGAATCATTGCTCCAAAATCCTGGGTGTAATGCCCCTGCAATTTGGTCTTGTTGCCATCCAGCTGTGAGTGAATTATCCTATTCCAGAATCCCGCCTACATGTAGATACTCCTACGAGTCCAGACAATAATCTGTACATCAATAAAGATTATAGCTCAATAAATTAAACCTTAAATGTGTTAATTATCTAGGTAGAGAGTAAAGGTGCTGATCACTATCAGACTTTAATTAGTTAATGCATGTTGTAGTTTTAGCATTACCTCAAAAAGAACAGAAAGAATATCAATAACAGAAGTAAATAATGAAACAAAAGTTTCATCACTTCAAAAAGACCATGTAGAATAGAAAAGTTTTAAATCCAAATGTTAGTAATAGCATCCAATATAAATGGCTAAAGGCTTCAGTAAAGATATTGTCAGACCACACAGAAAATTTAACTGTTTTATATACACACACACACACACACACACACACACACACAAGACATAATACAGAAAAGTTGAAGATTAGAAAAAGATGCTAGTTAAAACCAAAAGAAAGTTAGTATAGCTATGTTAATGTCAGACAAAGCAGACTTGATGTGAAAAAGCATTAGTCATTTCAAAATGATAAGTTGTTCAGTTTCTATATACAACTTGATTTCAAAATATAAACCAAACTTTGAAGTTCTCACACTGAAAAAAACAAATCCATAAATAAATTGGAAGAGTAATATACCTCCCTTAGTGACTTATAGAAACAGACGAATCAGTCAGGATTTTGAAGATTTGAATACCATAATTAATAAACTTTACATATATAAAAACTGCATCCAGAATTCAAAACATTAAGCAAAAGACCCCACAAATAGTCATCTTTTCTTTATTAAAATATAGAATTTCTATTTCTCAAGAGGGAAAAGAAATTATAAACTGGGATAAATTATTTGAACCACAGAAACCAAAAAATAATATTTAGATTATATGAACTCAAAAAAAAAAATTCAATTAGACAAGACATGGACAGATATTTCACATAATAACCAGTAAACTAGATGATGTTCAACAATACTAATGATCAGAGAAATAGAAATTAAAACACAAGATTACAGTAGCATAAATTGGCAGCAGTAAAAAAGATAGAAAATGCCTGGCTATATGTCTGAGTGCCAAGAGAACACAAATGGCTCATTCAGATTAGGAGGGTATGAAGAGGGTTTATTGGCAAAGGGATTCTTCACAAGGGCACTGGCAGTTTGTAGGGTCAGCACATGGGCTGCTGAGATATCCAGAGGAAAAGTTATTGCCTGCCCCAGATGTGCAAGGGGAAGGAGCAATTACCCAGAAAGAGTATATAGAGGGGAGTGCTGTGAGGGAAGCAAGCACCTGTGGTGAAGGAAGCTAGAAGGAAAAAGCCAGGGGGATAAACACCTGATCTTACGCCCCTCCCTCCTTCAGAGTTCTCTCCAGGGTTACCCACTGGTGAGAGCAAACCAGAGACCACAGCGCCTGAGAGGCTGTGCGATGAAGTCTACTCAGGCCACGGTGCAGAGAGGAGAGCGGGGTCTGGAGCAGCAAACAGAAGCTGCCTGGCCCTCTGGCATTGGTGCAGATGAGGAGCAATGAGAGCTTTCATACACAGCTGAGCTGGTGGAGCGGAAGATGTTCGGCTGTTTGGGAAATGTTTGGGGGTTTCTAGTAAGACATAAGGTTCACTTACCCAATAGTTTCTGGATTTTCATCATCAAGAATCTCAAACATATGTACAAGGAGACATTCAAGAATGCTCATTGCAACAATGTTCTGATAGCAAAAACTGGAAACAGATCCAGATGTGTGCTGACGTTTGCTCTCTTGACTTTGCCCTTCTGCTCACAGCTCAGGGAACCACAGAGGGCTGACCCTTAGGCTTGCAGGCTGCCTTTCCCCAGCACCTCCTTCAGGTGACTCCTGACTAGGTTTGTTTGGTGGGAGGCTCTGGCAGGGGATAGAAGGGCAAGAGGAGAGAGAAAGTTGGTCCTTCCTCTTCCTCTTGCTCCTAGACAGCCTCTCTGGACTAAGGCCCATCCTGGTTTTTGTTTTCCCAGGTGTCCCATGCTCAGTTTTTGGGAACATTGCCAACCCCTTTTGTCTCTCCAACTCAGAGGCCATGGTTGCTGAAGCTGTAAATCTGTTTTCTCACCACCCATCTCCTGTTTGGTTCTCAGCACCTCCATCCTCAGAGTAACTAATTGCCCGAATTAAATTCCCTTTGAAGGGCTTTCTGTTTCCCTGCTTTGGCCATGACTAGTGAAAGTTAGGATGCATTGTATAAATAAAGTGACAAAATAAAAGTGAAGTTTACCTAATTCATCTCATGAAGCTAGCATAACTCTGATACCATAACCAGACCAAACAAGAATAGCATGCTATATGTCAACATCATTAACATAGATACAAGGAGTCTGAAAATATTGGAAAGTCAAATGCAGTAGTGTATTAAAAGAATAATATATTGGGACCAAGTAGTATTTGTCTCAGAAATGCAAGGACAAATCAATAACGGTGGGGGTGGTGGTAGAATCAATAACTTGCTGAAGTAGTGTTAAAGGAGAAAAACCACATTATCTCAGATCTCAAAAAAGCATTTGTAAATTTTTAAAATCATGGATGAATTTTGTCAAGGTAGGAATAAAAGGAAATTTCTCTAACTTGATCCAGGGGATACTTCAAAGACTTAGAGCAAATGTGTTCAGTGGTGAATCATTAGAAGTATCTGGTTGAGTTAGAAAAGAGACAAATACTCTATTACTGCTATCTTTCACCATGGTAATATTGCCTTGCAAATTAAATAAGTGTGGTGGTTTGAAGCTGTATGTCCCCCCAAAAATTTGTTCTTAAAGTTAATCCATTCCTGTGGGTGTAACCCATTTTAAGTAGGACATTTTGATGAGGCTACTTCAGTTAAGGAGTGACCCACATCATACAGGATGGGTCTTAATCCTTTTACTGGAGTCCCTTATAAATGGAATTTATATACATATAAATTATATTATATATAAAGGTATATATATACATATACATATATACATATACATATATATATATATATATATATATAGAGAGAGAGAGAGAGAGAGAGAGAGAGAGAGAGAGAGAAAGTCACCAAAGCAAGACGCTAAAAGCAACAAAACCCAGAAGAGACGGGAGAGACCAGGAAACACCACCATGCACTTTGCCATGTGGCAGAGGAGCCACCAGGATTGCCAGAAGCTGGACTTGGGAAGAAAGCATTGCCTTGATTTGGACATTTTCCTGGCCTCAAACCACAAGCTAATAAATTCCCATTGTTTAAGCCAATGCATTTCATGGTATCTGCAGCCTAAGAAACTAAAAGAAAAAGTAATGTTAATATTAGAAAGGGAGAAAGATATTTGTGGCTATGATCAGATACTGAGCACATGCTGAAAACCTTCCCATTAAGCCTCACCTTAGGTACCATTGTGTTAGATACAGAAAAGGTTTATGAACTTAAGTATAGCCATACTTAAAAAGAGGAGGTCAAAAGAGGTGCTAGACTTCAGACAGAGCTCTGCACAGGACTTCTGAGACATGAGCTCTGGTCGTGATGGTGGAGTGACTGGATCCTCTGCTTAATACAATACTTCCCATGGACATCTACCTCTACCCTCCCTGGGAAAGAATACAAAGATAACTTCCTGTTGTCCATGCTCAAAGATGGGATGTGAAGGAGGGAATTGATACCACCCAAGATAGACTCAGAAGCTCAGGCTTCTGGACATCCATGAGTTCAGATACCGTGCACTGGTTCACTAGTTAGGAAATCAGAATTTCCTAAGATTTATTTAAACATCATATAGTCTGACCCCTTCCTCTACC
>JAQZBX010009307.1:0-46361 GCA_029593785.1 Cabassous unicinctus
ATTTCCCATATTCCTTATATATACAGGGTTTTACTTCTGCATGTTTCTTTGATATGACTCTAGCTTTCCTAAATTCATGAAATCCCAAATGGTTTCCCTGAATGATTAATTCTCAGATATCTCATGAGGATGAATTTCCAAGAAAATTTCACACTCATTATACTTAAAGTGGCGGACTACAATGTGGGGCAAACTGGCAAAACTCACTGTCTTCTTTCTTTTTTCCTTAGATAGATTCCTCCATGCTTATGTAAGCATGATGCAAATTCCTTCAAAGTGAAGTTACATTCATAGAATTGTTATTTTGAGGAAACAATGCTTGATGTCAGAGAGAATATTTTCTCAACTTTCTTACATTCCCTGCCTTCATCTAAAGACTACTGTGGCAGAAGTGGATACAGCTTCATTCACAAGCCTTTTGTTATGTTGTTCTTTCTGCTTCTTAATATCCTATGCTTTTTCATAGTTGTGGGGTGCAGCAAAGGCAGTGCTTAGAGGGAAATTATAGCATTGAATTCATTCATTAGAAAATAGGAAGGATACAATATCAATCATCTAAGTGTACATTTGGGAAGCACAACAATATCTCCTTTTTATTTGTTCTATCATTCATGGCTCTTTTGCTTCAAATGAGCAGCACATCCAGTTTTGTGACTTCATACCTAGGAAATGGGGAAGGGATACAGCCCTCAATTTATGATGGGGACAAAACAACACCCCATAAATAAACCCTGGAAAACTGAGGCTTCTGAAGGATAAGAAACATACAGCTTCCAAAGATGCACAAGTAAGGTGGCCCCAGAACAAAGGCCAAAATGGCAACCCAGGAAATCCTGAATACTTTGTCTTGGACTGACTATTTTTGTTCAGTATTTTTTTCTTCTATGTATTTGGATGAGATGCACTATTTAATATTCTTTAAAGTTTACTGGGGGAATTATAACATTCTTGCTTTCCTGTCCAAATCTGCACTAATTATTTGTTATTGACTGGCCAAAAAATTGTATTTTAAAATATTATATATCCTGTAGTAGTTAGTCAAAAGGGTGCTAATGCAAAATACCAGAAATCTTTTGGTCTTTATACAGGGTATTTATTTGGGATAGAATCTTACAGATACCAGGCCATAAAGCATAACTTTCTTCCTTCACCAAATCTGTTACCCCTCTCTTGTAGCAAGACAGCTGCCGATATTTGCCAGGGTTCAGGCTTCTTGGGTTCCTCTCTTCCCAGGGTTGCATTTCTCTCTGGGCTCACCTCCACTGTTTCCTCCACAAGGTCATCTGTAGACTATGAGGCTCTCTAAGCTTTGCTTCTCTCCACAAGGCCAGCTGTGAACTGTCAGGTCTATGACTTCTCTCTTTTTCCTGGGGACTTCTGTGCTTGCTCATCAGAACTCCAACATCAGAAACTACTCCATCTCTGTCCTTTGCCATGTCTTTTTATGTTTGGGAACCTGCCCACCAAGGGGCAGGCCACAATGCCCTATGGACTGCGGCCCAGTCAATGCCCTTATGATAACTGAATCATGCCGAGATTAACAGAGCAGTTTACAAGCATAATCCAATATCTATTTTTGGAATTCATAAAGATATCAACCTGCTACATATCTATTTACCCATCCTATACTATATGTTATTTTATGGTATATTTTAACACTTTATTCATGTTCTAGGTCATGGATATCATTATTAATTTATCCATTCAAGAGTCATTAAATATATGAATTTAATTAACTGATATTGTTTTTCAATCTTTCCTGAATCTTGGACCGTCTGCCTCTGAGATTATTTTCTTTCTGACTGAAGAATTTTCTTTTGCATTTCTTTTAAAGTGAGTTGCTGCTAACAAACTTTATTAGATTTTACTCATCTTTAAATGTGTTTATTTCACTTCTTCCTGAAGGATTGAGATTAAATAAATCTTAGGCCCTCCAAGATCTCCACTGCTTTTGAGAGCACCCTTAGGTTTGAATTTCTAAATTCTGTTGTAAATGTAATTGTTTCTTTGGAGAAGAAATTAGGGGCTTTCAGTTTTACTGCCTGTTTACTGGCCTACCACCGCCCAGGCAAAATCTGTGTGCTCTGGCTCTGGGGATGGGAATAATGGAACACCCCTCTTAGTTACATGCCTGATTTTGGACCTAAGATTTGGTGGAGCAAACACAGTATATTGAGTTCTAATTGGGGCCATTTTAGGGATAAGTGCAATTGTGTTCAGCACCACATTTTGCTCAATGATGGCAACACCCAAAGTACAGCCACTGCTTCGTGAGTTCCTATTTCTCCCGGGCTTAGAAGTCCCCTCCTGATCCCTGTGCCCTGGTTAATGCTCTCATTTAAGTCTTGTGAGGACCCGAGAAAATTAAGTTCTTACTAACCCATTGCTGTGTTAAGTGTTTTGTCTGTATGACATTTTGTTTAGATTCAGGTAAGGGACCTTTCAATTCATTCACTTTTTGTTAGATTGCATTAGTTTAGTTAAGGGCCTCTGATTAGATTTCAGGCACCAGGATGGAACCCAATCATTGTGCTGAAGTCCTACATACATGGAAGACACAGAGAAAGAGTGCTGCCATGTTTACCCTGCCATGTGGGAGAGGGTCCCAGGATTTCCTAGGGCAATGGAGAGACACAGAAACCCAGAGACGCTGAGGGAGAGGGCAGAGGCTGGTGCCTTGGAGCAGCTTGAAGCTGAAGAGCTCTAGGGCAGAGGAGAAGGGAGAGATGTGAGCAAATGTGTCTGATGGACCACTGATGAGCTAAGGGAGAAAGTGAGTTTGAAGAGAAGGCAGAGAGAGACAGGCAGGCTCAACATTTTGCCTTGGCAGGAGTCCAGCCACTGCTGACCCTTGTTAAGACAGCATTATTGATGATGCCTTGATTTGAACATTTTCACAGCCTCAGAACTGTGAGCTTTAACCCTAATAAATTCCAATGAAAGCAACTTATATCTTGTATTTGGCATTGGCAACACATGGCAAACTCAAACAGCTAGGGACACAGGGTGAGAGCGCTTCCCTGTTCCCAAATGGCAGTGTGATGCTGTTGCCAAGAGAATTCACCTGTAAACTTGGGTGTCCCCAGTCTTGGTGGGAATGAGTACTGGTAATATGGAGGGGGATGTGCTCTTGGCCATCAAGGCCTTCAAGACAGGGAATCATGCAGGAGTGTCACATGGTTTTGAGACTAGTATAAAGTCACAGATGCCCCAGTATGATGTACCTGCCCCAGGCAGGGGTTGGCCAGGAGGGCACGGGCAGATAAAAGCATGGGTCCTGGCTCTGGTTCATCAGAGGTGTCAGGGCACAGAGAGGAGACTCCCTGCTCCAGCTCCTTTTTCCCTTCCCTTGGCCTCCAGCATTGACCCCCTGAGGAGGCTGCTCTTACACTACCCCTCCTGGGTATAAGGCACAGACTCAGGTTTCCTGCTTCCAGTTCTACATTCACATTCTGCAATCTTGGGGGAGCTAAAGAAAGAGCAATACCAAGATGAAACCTGTTGGTGTCAGGAAGGAAATGTCAAAATTCACATTACAGCATTGTCTAAAGCAATAACATCACCAGAATTTTCACCATTAGGCCCGTGACCCTAATAAACAGCATGGAAATCCCACAAAAGCCTGGGACTTAGGGCTGACAAGAATAGAAGTGAAGTTGTGAGATGGTGCAGTTTGCAGAAATCCTCAGAGGGTACAGATGCCAGATATTTCTCAGACAAATATTAAGTTTTCAACACATTTTTAACAGTGTTGAAAATGATGGAGATTTTTCCATGCCACAAGAGAACAGAGGGGTTGGATGGGAAGAAGCTGAGAAACAACTGAAGAAGCTGGAATGAAACACATGTTCACTGCAGTTCCACAAGCCAGAGAGGGAATGTCCTGTTCGGGAACCAATCTCTCACAGCCCCAATGAAAACCATCATCATAAGTTCTGGGTCCACAAAGGAGGAGAGGGAGAAAACCTGCTCAGCACTGATAGCCTCAATTAGTAATGTGAGTCACTCAAGCGGTTCTCCACTGGGGAGTAAGGAGCAGGAAGTCCTTCTTCTCCTGTTCTGCTAACAGCCCTCTAACTGGATAAATATATAGAGCAGTGTGGCCTTCATATGTTCATGTCCATGCTTCTGGTGTTCTGTGCTCACCCTTGCTTAGGGAGGCCTCCAACCATCCAGGCAGTTGGGGAGGGGCCTGAAGGGAGTGAGCACTTTGCTTTATGGGCCACTGTATTTGCAAAGTGTGAGGGGAAGTGCTCCCCAGTTATGTTGCAGACACAAATGAATATAATCAAATCAACGACTTTGTATGATTTCATTGTGTACTATTTTCATTATTTCTTTTAAATTATAACCAAATTAACCATACAAAGAGTATAAAAATAATTTTTGTCTGTTATGGCAAACAGCAAACTTCCTTCTCTAGCCTCAACACCCATTTCTGCTTCCTCAGAATTATCTGCATTGGCAGATTCTTTTGGGTACACATTTTTGTTTGTAAATACTTGCATTCTCTAGTTTCATCCATCCCACAGACTATCATGTATGAGAAAACTATTGGAGTACAACTTAAGAATATAAATAAATTTCCTAACTTCTTAAGATTCTTTAGATTACAAATATATCATCTAATGATGAAAGGATCATTTCTGATTTCAAATAATAAGGAAACTTGGAGTTAAGTAGAAAGCAGGCCACTGTAGTTCAGTGGCTATAAATTTGAATCCACATCAGAATCAGGTGAAGAATCTGAAAAATACAAATGGTAGGGGTGTCTTATAAGAAAATGCTACAATAACAGGCAGCACTATCATTATAATGGTAATTTTTAAACTTCTTACTCCGAATGTAATGAATTGAAATACCAGTGAAAACAACCAGGATGATTTGAAATAAGTGGAAAGCCCAACTTTACATATACTAAGAGAAATTTTGAGTTCTGATGCATAAATTAGTGGTAACAAATTGAACACAGATGAGTGTGGAAGAAGATGTGGGAGGAGAAGGTGTCAGAAGAAACTGCAAGTGCCCTTTTCCAAGAGGAGAAAGACATCCTGAATTACATAGTCACAGCCATTTCCTTAAAATATTGGAAACAAGTTGCACAGACTGGAGGTGGAGATTCTTTGGAGATTCACATTCATTACATTCCCAGGGTTTCTCTCAAGTATAAATGTTGTAATGTTTAATGAGATACTGCCTCTGGCTGAAGTCTATTCCACTTTCATTACATGTATAGAGTTCCCCTCCACTATGAATTTTCTCATGATCAGTGAGGTTTCATTTGATACTGAAGGCTTTCCACATTCCTCACATATATAGGGTTTCTCTCCAGTTGGTCTTCTCTGGTGGGCAATGAGGCTTGATTTCTGAATGAAATCTTTCCCACATCCATCACATTCATATGGTTTGTCTCCAGCATGTATACTCAGATGGTTAATGAGGTTTTCCTTCCTGTTGAAGGCTTTTCCACATTCATTGCCTTTATAGGGTTTTTCTCCAGAATGAATGCTCTGATGATTAATGAAGTATTGTTTTTGGCTGAATGCTTCTCTGCATTCTTTATATTCATTTGGTTTCTCTCCACTAAGTTTTTTCATGATCGCTGAAATATGATTTTTACCTAAATGCCTTTTCACATGCTTAGGGTTTCTTTGCAGTAGGAAATCTCTTGTATCTGAGATTTGACATTTGAATTAAAGCTCTTCCACATATATATGACTTCTCTTCAGTAAGAATTTTCTGATATATAATGTAGTTTTCTGGCAGGTTGAAAACTTTCCCACATGTATTACATTTCTATGCTTGTTCCCCTGTGTGGCTTTTAAAATGAGGAGTAAAAAATGACTGTAAAGAGCAGACTGCATTCAGGACAATCATATGGTTTCCCACTAGTTTGGATTTTCTCATATTCTTGAGGTTTTGTTTCAAATGGAAGCATTCCCATGTTCACTACAATACTAAGTAATGTATGAATATTTCATGCTCAGTGAGACTTAATGCCTGGCTGAAAGATTTCCAATATTGCTTAACAGGGTTTTACTCCTGCATGTTTCTCTAATGTGACTCTAGTTTTCCCAAATTCATGAAATCCCAAATGTTTTCTATGAAGGATTAATTCTCAGGTAATCTTGTGAGGTTGAGTTACCAAAAAAACTTCACACTCATTTCAATTAAAGGGGAGGACTACCATGTGGGGCAAACAGGCAAAACTCATTGTCTTCATTCTTTTTTCCTTACATAAATACCCTCATGCTTAGGTAAGCATGAAGCAAATTCCTTTAAAGTGAAGTTACAGTCATTGAAGTATTATTTTGATGAAACAATGCTTGCAGTCAGAGAAAATATTTTCCCAACTTTCTTACATTCTCTGCCTTCGTCTTCAGTCTGTACTGTTGTGGAAGTGCCTTAGCTTCACTCAAAAGCATTTTGTTATGTGGTTCTTTCTGCTTCTTAATGTCCTATGCTTCTTCATAGTTTGTGGGGTGTATCAAAATTATTGCTTAGAGGGAAATTTAAAGCATAGAATGCATTCATTAGAAAAGAGAAAAGATCCAATATCAATCATCTAAACATCCAACTTGGGAAGTGCAACAATTTCTCCTTTTTATTTGTTCTATCATTCATGGTGCTTCTTGCTTCAAATGAGCATCACCTCCCGTTGGGTGACTTCATAACTAGGAAATGGGGAAGTGATACCGCACTTGGTTTATGATGGGGACAAAACAACACCCCATAAATCAACCCTGGAAACTTCAGGGTTCTGAAGGTTTAGAAAGGGGCAGTTTCCAAAGATGCATGAGTACAGTGGCCACAGAAAAAAGGCCAAAATGGGAACCGAGGAAATCCTGAATGCTTTCTCTTGGACTGATTATTTTTCTTCAATTTTTTTTTCTTTTTTGTATTTGGATGAGATGCAATATTTAATATTCTTTAGAGTTTACTGGGGAAATATATAACATTTCGGCTTGCCTTTCCAAATCTGCACATATTATTTCTTATTGAATTGCCAAATACTGTATTTTCACACATTTTATATCCTATATTAGTCAGCCAAAGGGGTGCTGAGGCAAAACACCTGAAATCTGTTGGTTTTTATAAAGGGTATTTATTTCGGGTAGAAGCTTACAGTTACCAGGCCATAAAGCATAATTTTCTTCCTTCACCATAGTCTGTTACCCTGTCTTGGAGCAAAACAACTGCTGTCATTTGCCAGGGTTCAGGCTTCTTGGGATCCTTCCATCCAAGTGCTGCATTCCTCTCTGGGCTCAGGTCCTCTCCATTCTTCAACACGGACAGCTGTAGAGTGTGAGGCTCTCTATGCTTTGCCTCTCTCCACTAGGCCAGCTGTGAACTGTCAGGTGAATGGCTTGTCTCTTTTCCCCAGGGCCTTCTGTCCTGGCTCATCAGAAATCCAACATCAAAAAACTACTCCAAGGCTGTCTGTTGCCATGTCTTTATATATTTGAGATCCCACCTACCAAGTGGCATGGCTCAACGCTGTTCCGACTGTGGCCCAGTCAAATCCCTTGTTATATGTTAATCATGCCCAGATTAACAGACCAGTGTACATGCATAATCCCATATCTCTTTTTTGAATTCATAATGATATGAAACTGCTACATATCAATTTAGCCATTATATGGGATACCTTATTTTATGGTGTGTTTTTAACACTTTATTGATGTCCTAGGCCATGGGTATCATTAATAATTTATCCATGCAATTGTCATTTAGATATATGAATTTATTTAACAGATATTTTTCTTCAATCCATCCTGCATCTTGAACCTTCTGAGATTATTTTCTTTCTGACTGAAGATTATTCTTTTACATTTCTTTTAAAGTGAGTTGTTGCTAGCAAATTTTATTAGTTTTTACTCATCTGTTAAAGTATTTCTTTCACTTCTTCCTGAAGGATTGAGATGAATTAAATCTCAGGCCCTCTAGCATATCCATGCCTTTGAAAGCACCCTTAGGGTGCTTTCTGTTGTAAATGTAGTCTGTTGTTTGTAGAAGAAATAAGGGTACTTCAGTTTTACAGCCTGCTTCCTGCCCCCACCCAAACCACAGGCAAAATCTGTGAGGTCTAGTTCTGGAGATAGGAATAATGGCTCACCTCCCTGAATTACACACTTGATTTTGGATCTAAGATTTGGTGGAGAAAGCACATTATATTTAGTTCTCCTTGGGAATATTCTAGGGGTCAGTGCAATGGTGGTCAGGACCTTATTTTGTTCAATATTGGCCACGTCCAAAATGCAGCCACTGCTTCATGATTTCCCATTTTTCCAAGACTTAGGAGACCCTTCCTGATCCTTGTGCCCTGGGTTAATGCCTTCATTTGAGTTTGTGTGGATTCCGGGGAAAGGATGTTCTTACTAACCCATTGCTGTGTGGGTAAGCCTTTTGTACATAGGACATTTTAGTTAGATTCAGATAAGGGACATTTTGTTTAGGTGACTTTTTGTTAGACTGCTTTAGTTTAGTTAAGGGTATCTGTTTAGATTTCAGGAACCAGGATGGTCCACAATCATTGTGCTGAAGTCCTACATACAAGGAAAACACAGAGAAAGAGTGCTGCCATGTTTACCCTGTCATGTGGGAAAGGGATTCAGGATCTCCTAGTGCTTTGGAGAGACACAGAATCTCTGAGAGGCTGAGGGCGAAGCCACAGGTTGGAGTCTTGGAGCAGTTTGAAGCTGAAGCCATCTAGGACAGATGAGAAAGTAGAGGTGTGAACAATTGTGTCTCATGGCCAACTGCTAAGCTCAGGGAGAAAGTGAGTTTGGGGGAGAAGGCAGAGAGAGACATGCCGGCTCAACATTTTGCCTTGGCAGGAGACCAGCAGCAGCTGACCCTTGTGATGACAGGATTTTTGAGGATGCCTTGATTTGGACATTTTCACAGCTCAGAACTGTAA
The DNA here is from genome assembly GCA_029593785.1 of Cabassous unicinctus. NCBI lineage: Eukaryota > Metazoa > Chordata > Mammalia > Cingulata > Chlamyphoridae > Cabassous > Cabassous unicinctus. The sequence goes on from JAQZBX010009307.1 coordinate 8,921, forward strand.
GCTTTAATGCTAATAAATTCCAGAAAAAGCCAACCTATTTCTGGTATTTTGCATTTGCACTGCTTGGCAAACTCAAACAGCTAGTGACACAGTGTTGGAGCCCTGCCCTGTTCCCAAATGGCAGTGTGATGCTGCTGCCCAGTGAATTCATCTGTAAACTCTGGGTGTCTCCAGACTAGGATGGAATGAGTACTGGTAAGATGGAGTGGGAATTGTTCTTGGCCAGGAAGTCCTGCAAGACAGGGAGTCAGGCGGGAGATTCTCATAGTTGGGGAATAGTGTCAAGTCTCAGATGCCCCAGTATGATGTACCTGCCTCAGGCAGGGGTTTCCAAGGTGGGTAGAGGAAGATAAATGCATGGAATCTGGAGTCTGGTGCAGCAGAGGAGTCAGGGCACAGAGGGGAGACTTCCTGCTCCTGCTCCTTTTGCCCTTACATCCTTTCCTTGGGCTCTAGCCTTGACCCTCTGAGGAGGCTGCTCTTACTGTAACCACCTGGGTCTGAGGCACAAACTCAGGTTTCCTGTTTCTGGTTCTACATTCATCTTCACCAATCTTGGGGCAGGTAAAGAAAGAGCAATGCCAAGATGAAACCTGTTGGTGTCAGGATGGAAATGTCAAAATTTATGTTACAGCATTGGCTACAGCAATAACATCACCAGAATGAGCAACATTATGCCAGTGATCCTAAGAAATTGAATGGGCATCCCAGAAAGTCCTGGGACCTAGGGCTGACAAGAATACAATTGATGTTGTGAGGTAGTGCAATGTTTGCAGAAAACTTTAGAGGGTGCAGATGCCAGATATTTTTCAGACTTATTAAATATTAAGTGTTCAACACATTTTTAGCAGTGTTGAAAATGATGAAGGCCTCTTCAATCCCAGAAGAGAAAGGAGGGGTTCTATGGGAACAATCTGAAGAACAACTGAAAAAGCTGGAATATAACACTTGTTCACTGCAGTTCCCCCAAGCCAGAGAGGGAATGTTTTTTGGGAATAAAACTCTTAGAGCCCCAATGAAAACCAGTATCATAGATTCTGGATACACAAAGGAGGACTGGGAGAAAGGTGTGCTCAGCACTCACAGCCTCAGTTAGTGATGTGAGTCACTCTAGGGGGCCTTCATCGGGGAGAAAGTAGGAAGAAGTCCATCTTCTCCTGTGGTGCTAAAAGCCCTCTAACCGGATACGTGTAGAGAGCAGTGTGGCCTTCAGACAGTCGTGTTCATTCTCCTCGTGGTCCATGTTCAGTCTTGCTGAGGGTTGCCTCCACCAGTCCAGGCAGCTGGGGAGGGGGCTGAGGGGAGTGAGCACTTTTCCGATATGGGTGACTATATTTGAAGAGGTTGAGGGGAAGTCCCTCCCCCAGTAATGTTGCAGATACAAATCAATATCTTCAAATCAACCACTTTGCATGATTTCATTGTGTACTCTTTTCATAATTTCTGTTAAATTATAACCAAATTTTCCGTGCAAAGAGTATAAAAATATTTTATGTCTGTTATGGCAAACAGCAAAATTCCTTCTCTAGCCTCAACACCCATTCCTCCTTCCTCAGAATTATCTCCATTGGCAGATTCTTTTTGGTACACATTTCTGTTTGTATGTACATGCATTCTCTAGTTTCATCCATCCCAAACCCTAACATATATGAGAAAAATATTGGAGTATAACTTAAGAATATAAATAAATTTTCTAACTTCTTAAAATACTTGAGATTAGAAGTATATCATCTAATTATGAAAGGACCATTTCTGATTTAAAGTAAGAAGGAAAATTGGAGTTAAGTTGAAAGCAGGCCACATAGATCAGTGGCTGATAAACATGAATCCACATCAAAATCCGGGGAAGAATCTGAAAAAAGATGAATGGTTGGGGTGGCTTATAAGAAAATGCTACAATAATGGGCAGCATTATTTTTAAAATGGTTTTTTTTTAAATGCTTACCCAGAATGTCATGTATTGAAGAAACAGTGAAAACAACAAGGATAACTTGAAATAAGTGGAAAACCCATCTTTACATAAACTAAGAGAAATCTCGATTTCTGATGCATAAAGTAGTGGTAACAAATTGAACACAGATGAGGGTGGAAGATGTGGGAGGAACAGATCACATAACACTGCAAGTGCACTTTTCCAAGAGGAGAAAGACATCCTGAATTGCACAGTCACAGCCTCTGCCTTAAAAGATTTATAACAAGTTGCATAGACAGGAGGTGGAGATTCTTTGGGGATTCACATTCATTACATTCACAGGGTTTCTCTCAAGTATGAATGTTATAATGTTTAATGAGATACTGCTTCTGGCTGAAGGCTATTCCACATTGCTTACCTATATAGGGTTTCGCTCCACTATGAATATTCTCATGGTCAGTGAGATTTCAATTATTCCTAAAGGCTTTCCTACACACCTTACATATATTAGGGTTTCTCTCCAGTTGGTCTTTTCTTGTGTGCAATGAGGCTTGATTTCTGAATGAAAGCATTCCCACATCCATCACATTCATAGGGTTTCTCTCCAGCATGTATTCTCAGATGGTTAATGAGGTTTTCTTTCTGTTTGAAGCCTTTTCCACATTCATTGCCTATATAGGGTTTTCTCTAGAATGAATGCTCTTATGTCTTATGAACCATTGCATTTGGCTGAAGGCTTCTCTGCATTCTTTACATTCATTTTGTTGCTGTCCCCGATGAGTCTTTTTCATGTTCCCTGAGATATGATTTTTACCTAAAGGCTTTTTCACATGACTTACATGCATAAGGTTTCTTTGCAGTAAGAAATCTCTTGTATCTGAGATTTGACATTTGAGTTAAAGCTCTCCCACCTAAGTGATTTCTCTTCAGTAAGAATTTTCTGATGAATATAGAGGTTTTCTCTCAGATTGAATACTTTCCCACATGTCCTACATTTCTATACTTGTTCTGCTGTATGGCTTTTAAAATGATAGATAAAAAATGACTGTAAAAAACAGACTACATTCAGGACACTCATATGGTTTCTCTCGAATTTGAATTTTCTCATATTCCATGAGGTTTTGTTTCAGATGGAAGCATTCCCATGTTCATTACAATACTAACCAATGTATGAATAATTCATCCTCAATGAGAGTTAATGCCTGGCTGAGGGATTTCCAGTATTCCTTACATACAAACACTTTTGCACCTGCATGTTTCTTTGATGTGATTCTAGCTTTCCCAAATTCATGAAATCCCAAATGGTTTTTCCAGAGTATTAATTCTCAGGTATCTCATGAGTTGAATTTCAAAAAAAACCTCACAATCATTACACTTAATGGGGAGGACTACCATGTGGCACAAACTGGCAAAACTCATTGTCTTCCTTCTTTTTTCCTTACATAGATAACCTCATGCTTAGGTAAGCATGATACAAATTCCTTCAAAGTGAATTTACATTCGTAGTAGTGTTATTTTGAGGAAACAATGCTTGCAGTAAGGGAAAAGATTTTCCCAGCTTTGTTACATTCTCTGCCTTCAGCTTTAGTCTGTATTGTTGCAGAAGTGGGTATAGCTTCACTCTGAAGCCTTTTACCATGTAGTTATTTTCTCCTTAATGTCCTATGCTTCTTCTTAGTTTGTGGGGAGCAGCAAAAGCACTGCCTAGAAGGAAATTTATAGCACTGAAAACATTTATTAGAAAAGAAGAAAGATCCATTATCAATCATCTAAGCATCCAATTTGGGAAGTGCAACAATATCTCCTTTTTATTTATTCTCTCATTCATGGGTCTTCTTGCTTAAAATGAGCATAACATCCAGTTTGGTGACTTCATAAAAAGGAAATTGGTAAGTGATACAGCACTTGATTTATGATGGGGACAAACGAACACTCCATAAATCAACCATAGAACCTTCCAATTTCTGAAGGATAAGAAAGGTGCAGGTTCCAAATTTGCATGAGTAAGGTGGCCCCAGTAAAATGGCCAAAATTGCAACAAGGGAAATCCTGGATACCTTGTTTTGGACTGACTATTTTTTTCAATTTATTTCTCTTGTATTTATTTGTATGAGAGGCACTCTTTAATATTCTTTAAAGTTTACCAGTGAAATTACAACATTTTTGCTTTCCTTTCGAAATAGGCTTTTATTATTTGTTACTGACTTGCCAAATAATATATTTTAAAACATTTTATATCCTGTAATAGTCAGCCAAAGGGGTGCTGATGCAAAATACCAGAAATCTTTTGGTCTTTATAAAGGGTATTTATTTGGGGCAGAATCTTACAGTTACCAGGTCATAAAGTTTAAGTTTCTTCATTCACCAAAGTCTTTTACCCCGTCTTGGAGAAACACAGATGCCAATATTAGCCAGGGTTCAGGCTTTTGGGGTTGCTCTCTTCCCAGGGCTGTGTTTCTCTCTGGGCTCAGCTCCCTTTTCCTCCACAAGGTCAGCTGTCTACTATGAGGCTCTCTAAGCTTTGCCTCTCTCCACAAGGCAGCTGGGAACTTTCAGGTGAATGGCTTGTCTCTTTTCCCCGGGGCCTTCTGTCCGTGCTCATCAGAAATCCAACATCAAAAAGTACTCCAACTCTGTCCTTTGCCATGTCTTTATATGTTTGAGACCCCACCCACCAAGGGGCAGGGCTCAATATCCTATTGACTTGGCCCAGTCAATGCCCTTATCATCACTTAATCATGCCCAGATTAATAGACAAGTTTACAAGCACAATCCTCTATCTATTTTTGGAATTCATAATGATAACAAACTACTTCATATCCATTTACACATCTTATGCAATATATTATTTTATGGTGTGTTTTAACACTTTACTGATGTCCTAGGCCATGGATACCATTATTACTTTATCCATTCAATTGTCATTTAGATATAAGGATTTAATTAACAGATACTGTTCTTCAATCCATCCTGAATCTTGAACCTTCTGAGATTATTTTCTTTCTGCCTGCAGAATATTCTTTTACATTTCTTTTAAAGTGAGTTTCTGCTGGCAAACTCTATTAGCGTTCACTCCTCTTTAAAATTATTTCTTTCACTTTTTCCTGAAAGACTGAGATGAATTAAATCTCAGGCCCTCTATGATCTCCACTGCTCTTGAGAGCATCCTAAGGTTTGAATTTCTCCATTCTGTTTTAAATGTAATCACAGTTCTTTGGAGAAAACATTAGGGGTTTCTGTTTTACAGCCTGCTTCCGGCCCTCCCCCCCAACCCTCCAGGCAAAATCTGTGTGCTCTGGCTCTGTGGATGGGAATAAGGGCACACCTCTCTGAGTTACACACCTGGTTTTGGAGCCATGATTTGATGGAGAAAGCACAGTATATTGAGTTCTTCTTGTGACCATTCTACAGACCAGTGCAATGGTGGTCACCACCCCATTTTGCTCCATGATGGCCACACCCAAAGTACAGTCATTGCTTCATGAGCTCCCATTTCTTCTGGTCTTAGGAGACCCCTCCTGAACCCCATGCGCTGGGTTAATGCCCTCGTTTGGGTCTTGCACGGACTCCGGAAAGTATATTCTTACCATCCCATTGCTGTGTGTGTAAGCCTTTTGTATGTAGGACATTTTGGTTAGATTCAGATAAGGGAAATTTTGATTAGGTCACATTTTGTTAGATTGATTAAGTTTAGTTAATGGCCTTTGATTACATTTCAGGCACCAGGGTGGACCCCAATCATTGTGAAGTGCTACATACATGGAACACACAGAGAAAGAGCGCTGCCATGTTTACCCTGCCATGCGGGAGAGGTTTCCATGATCTCCTACAGCTGTGGAGAGACACAGGAACCCTGAGAGGTGGAGGGAAAGGCCAGAGGCTGATGTCTTGCAGCAGCTTGAAGCTGAAGACATGCAGGTCAGAGGAGAAAGGAGATGTGTGAGAAATTGTGTCTGATGGCCCTTTGCTGAGCTCAGGGAGAAAGTGAGTTTAGAGGTGAACACAAAGAGACACAGGCAGGTCCAACATTTTGCCTTGGCAGGAATCCAGCAGCAGCTGACCCTTGTTAAGAGAGCATTTTTCAGGAAGCCCTGATTTGGACATTTTTACAATCAGAACTGTAAGCTTTAATGCAAATAAGTTCCAATAAAACCCAACCAATTTCTGGTATATTTCATTGGCATTGCTTGGCAAATTCAAACAGCTATGGACACGGGGTGGGGAGTTGCCCTGTTCCCAAATGGCAGTGTGATGCTGCTGCACAGTGAATTCACCTGTAAACTGTGGGTGTCTCCAGACCAGAAGGGAATGAGTACTGGTAAGATGGAGGGGGGAAGTGCTCATGGCCCTGCAAGACAGGAAGTCAAGCAGGAGTGTCACATGGCTTGGGGACAAGTATCAAGTCACAGATGCCCCAGTATGATGTACCTGCCTCAGCCAGGGGTTGGCCAGTTTGGCAGGGGCAGGTGAAACCCTAAGACCTGGGGTCTGGTGCAGAAGATGAGTCAGAACACAGAGAGGTACCTTCCTGCTACTGCTCATTTTGCCCTTCCCTCCTTCCCTTGGCCTCCAGCATTGACCCTCTGAGGAGGCTTCTCTTACTGTACACTTCCTGGCTGTCATGCACTGACTCAGGTCTCCTGCTTCTAGTTCTACATTCACTTCTGCAATCTTTGGGCAGCAAAAGACAGAGCAATGCCAAGATTAAACCTCCTGGTGTCAGGAAGGAAATGTCAAAATTCACATTACAGCATTTGCTACTGCGATAACATCACCAGAATGAGCACCATTAGGCCAATAACCTTAAGAAATAGTACAGGAATCCGAGAAAGTCCTGGCACCTTGGACTGACAAGAATGGAAGTGAGGTTGTGAGATAGTGCAATGTTTGCAGAACACCTCAAGGAGGACAGAGGCCAGATATTACTCAGACTAATTAAATATTGAAATTTCAAAAGATTTTTAACCATGTTGAAAATGATGCAGACCTCTTCAATCCCAGAAGAGAACGGAGGGTTTGAATGGGAAGAAGCTGAAGAACACCTGAGGAACCTGGAACGTACCATGTGTTCACTGCAATTCCCAAATGCCTGAGAGGGAATGTCTTTCTGGGAACCAAACTCTCAGAGCCCCAATGAAAACCATCATCATAGATTCTGGACCTGCAAAGGAGGACAGAGAGAAAGGCCTGCTCAGCACTCACAGCCTCTGTTAGTGATGTGAGTCACTCTAGCGGGTCTTCATTGGGGAGTAAGCAGCAGGAAGTCCAACTTCTGATTTGGTGCTAACAGCCCACTAACCAGACATGTGCATTGAGTAATGTGGCCTTCAGAGGGTCATGTCCATGCTCCTTGTGCTCCAGGCTCACTCTTGCTGAGGGAGGACTCCACCCATCAATGTGCCTGGGGAGTGGGCCTAGTGGAGTTAGCATTTTCCTTTATGGGTGACTGTATTTGCAAAGGGTGAGGGGAAGGGTCCCAACAGTAATGTTGCAGAATCAAAGCAATATCTTCAAATCAACCACTTTGTATAAATTCAATGTGAACTATTTTCATAAATTCTTTTAAATTCTCACCAAAGTATCCGTGCAGAGTGTAAAAGCAATTTATGTCATGGCACACAGCAAAATTCCTTCTCTAGCCTCAATCCCCATTCCTCCTCCCACAGAATTATCTGCATTGGCAAATTCTTTTGGGTATAAATTTCTGGTTGTAAATACATGCATTCTCTCATTTCATCAATCCCTCAGCCTATCATATATGAGAAAAATATTGGAGTACAACTTAAAAACAAAAATAAATTTTCTAGCTTCTTAAAATACTTGAGATTTGAAGTATATAATCTAATTATGACAAGAATATTTCTGATTTAAAATAAGAAGGGAAATTGGAATTAAGTAGAAAGCAGACCACTAGTTCAGTGGCTGTTAAACTTGAATCCACATCAGAATCAGGTGAAGAATCTGAAAAAATATAAATGGTTGGGGTGCCTGATAAGAAAATGCTACAACAATGGGCAGCATTATTTTTTAAATGGTAATTGTTTAAATGCTTACTCAGAATGTAATGGATTGGAGAACCAGTGAAAACAACCAGGATAATTTGAAATAAGTGGAAAGCCCATCTTTACATAAACTATGAGAAATCTCGAGTTCTGATGCATAAATTAGTGGTAACAAATTGAACACAGATGAGTGCAGAAGAAGAAATTGGTGGACCAAATCTCAGATCAAACTGCAAGTGTATTTTTCCAAGAGGAGAAAGACATCCTGAATTGCACAGTTATAGCTGCTTCCTTAAAAGATTGTCAAAAAATTGCATAGACTGGAGGTGTAGATTCTTTGGAGATTCATATTCATTACATTCACAGGGTTTCTCCCCAGTATGAATGTTATAATGTTTAATGAGGTACTGCCTCTGGCTGAAGGCTATTTCAAATTCCTTACATATGTAGGGATTCCCTCAACTATGAATTTTCTCATGGTCAGTGAGAATCGATTTACTACAGAAGGCTTTCTTACATTACTTACATATATAGGGTTACTCTCCAGTTGGTCTTCTGTAGTGTGAAATGAGGCTTCATTTCTGAATGAAAGCTTTACCACATCCATCACATTCATAGGGGTTCTCTCCAGCATGTATTCTCAGATGGTTAACTGGGTTTTCCTTCTGGTTGAAGGCTTTTCACATTCATTGCCTATATAGGGTTTTTCTCCAGAATGAATGCTCTGATGTTTAATGAACTATGGCTTTTGGCTGAAGCCTTCTCTGCATTCTTTACATTCATTTTGTTTCTGTCTACTATGAATTTATTTCATGTTCTATGAGATATGATTTGTACCTAAAGGCTTTTTCACATGCCTTACATGCATATGGTTTCTTTGCAATAGGAAATCTCTGGTATCTGAGATTTGACATTTGAATTAAAGCTCCCCCACATATATATGATTTCCCTTCAGTAAGAATTTTCTGATGAATAAAGAGGTTTTCTGTCAGGTTGTAAAATTTCCCACATGCATTACATTTCTATGTTTGTTCCATGTATGGCATTTAAAATGAGGATTAAAAAATGACTGTAAAGAGCAGAATACCTTCAGGACACTCGTATGGTTTCTTTCTAGTTGGAGTTTTCCCATATTCCATGAGGTTTTGTTTCAGATGGAAGCATTCCCATGTTCATTACAATAGTAACTAATGTATGAATATTTCATGCTCAATGATATTTAATGCCTGGCTGAAGGATTTCCAATAATCCTTACATTCACAGTGTTTTACTCCTGCATTTTTCTGTGATGTGACTCTAGGTTTCCTGAATTCATGAAATCCCTAAATGTTTCTCTGAAGGGTTAATTCTCAAGTAATCTCAGGAGGTTGAATTTCCAAAAAAAGTATACAGTCATTACACATAAAGGGGAGGACTACCATGTGAGGAACCTGGCAAAACTCATCATATTCATTCTTTTTTCATTACACAGTTTCCCTCATACTTAGGTAAGCATGATGCAAATTCCTTCAAAGTGAAGTTACATTCATAGAAGGTTTATTTTGAGGAAACAATGCTTGCAGTCAGAGAAAATATTTTCTCAACTTTCTTACGTTAACTGCCTTCATCTTCAGTCTGTAGTGTTGTGGAAGTCGATTTAGCTTCACTCACAAGCTTTTTGTTATGTGCTTTATTCTGCTTCTTAATATCCGATGCTTCTTCATAGTTTGTGGGGTGCAGCCAAAGCAGTGTTTAGAGGAAAATTTATAGCATTGAATGCATTCATTAGAAAAGAGGAAAGATCCAATGTCAATTATCTAAGTGTACAACTTGAGAACTGCAACAATATCACCTTTTTATTTGTTCTATCAGTCATGCTTCTTCTTGCTTCAAATGAACATCGCATCCAGTTTGGTGACTTCATAATTTGGAAATGGGCAAGTGATACAGCACTTGATTTATGATGTGGACAAAACAACACCCCATAAATCAACCCTGTAACCCTCAGGCTTCTGAAGTATAAGAAAGGTGCATCTTCCAAAGATGCATGAACAAGGGGTCCCCAGTAGAAAGGCCAAAATGGCAACCCAATTAATCCTGAATAATTTGTCTTGGACTGACTATTTTTGTTCTTTTTTTTTTCTTCTATGCATTTGGATGAGATGCACTATTTAATATTCTTTTAAGTTTCCTGGGGAAATCATAACATCTTTGCTTGCCTTTCCAAATCTGCACTTAGTAGTATTTCTTACTGACTTGCCAAATAATATATTTTAAAATTTTTATATCCTGTATCAGTCAGACAAAGGGGTGCTGATGCAAAATACCAGAAATCTGTTGGTGTTTATAAAGGGTATTTATTTGGGGTAGAAGCTTACAGTTACCAGGCCATAAACATAAGTTTCCTCCTTCACCAAAGTCTGTTACACCATCTTGGAGCAAGAAAGCTGCTGAGATTTGCTAGGGTTTAGGCTTCTTGGGTTCCTCTCTTTGCAGGGCTGTGTTTCTCCATGGCCTCAGCTCCTCTGTTTCCTACACAAGGCCAGCTGTAGACTATGAGGATCTCAAAGCTTTGCCTCTCTCCACAAGGCCTGCTGTGAACTGTCAGGTGAATGGCTTGTCTCTTTTCCCCGGGGCCTTCTCTCCTGGCTCATCAGAACTCCAACATCAAAAACTAATCCAACCCTGTCCTTTACCATGTCTTTTTATGTTTGAAACCCCACCCACCAAGGAGCACTGCTCAACGCCCTCTGACTGTGGCCCAGTCAATACCCTTATCATCACTTAATCATGCCCAGATTAACAGAGCAGTTTTCAAGGAGAATCCCATATCTCTTTTTGGAATTCATGGTGATATCAAACTGCTACATATCCATTTACTCATCTTATGCTATGTATTATTTTATGGTGTCTTTTAACACTTTATTGATGTCCTTGGCCATGGATATCATAATTATTTTATCCATTCAATACTCATTTAGATATATGATTTTAATTAACAGATATTGTTCTTCAATCCATTCTGAATCCTGAACCTTCTGAGACTATTTTTTTTTCTGCTTGAAGAATACTTTTTTACATTTTTTTAAAAGTGAGTTACTGCTAGCAATTTTTTTTTTTTTTACTCATTGTTAAAAGTGTTTCTTTCACATTTTCCTGAAGGATTGAGATGAATTAAATCTCAGGCCCTCTACAATCTCCACTGCTTTTGAGAACACCCTTAGGGTTGAGTTTGAACATTCTGTTGTAAATGTAATCGGTTCTTTGCAGAAGAAATAAGGGCTTTCAGGTTTACAGCCTCCTTCCTGCACACCCCGTTCCCCCAGACAAAATCTGTGTGCTCAGGTTCTGGGAATGGAAATAATGGCACACTTCTCTGAGTTACACACATGATTTTGGAGCTAAGATTTGGTGGAGAAAGCACAGTATATTGAGTTCTACTTGGGACCAGTCTAGGGACTAGTGCAATGGTGGTCAGCACCCCATTTTGCTCAATGATTGCCACACCCAAGGCACAGCCACTGTTTCATGAGTTCACATTTTTCCAGAAATTGGAGAACCCTTCCTGATCCCTGTGCCCTGGGTTAATGCCCTCATTTGTGTCTTGTGTGGACCCCAGAAAAGTATTTTCTTACTAACCCATTGCTGTGTGGGCAAGCCTTTCGTATGTAGGACAATTTGGTTAGATTCAGAGAAGGGACCGTTCAATTAGGTCACTTTTTGTTAGATTGCTTTAGTTTAGTTAAGGGCCTCTGATTAGTTTTCAAGCACCAGGATGTACCCCAATCATTATGCTCAAGTCCTATATTCATGGAACACACAGAGAAAGAATGCTGCCATATTTATCCTGCCATGTGGGAGAGGATTCCAGAATCTCCTACAGCTGTGGAGTGACACAGAAACCCTGAGAGGCTGAGGGAGAAGCCAGAGGCTGGATTCTTGGAGCAGCTTGGAGTGGAAGACTTAGTTTGTGGGGTGCAACAAAAGCATATTTGGAGGGAAATTATAGCTTTAAATGTGTTCATTAGAAAAGAGGAAGATCCAATATCAATCATATAAGCATCAAATTTGGGAAGCGCAACAATATCTCCTTTTTATTTGTTGTATCATATATGGCTCTTCTTGCTTCAAATGAGCATCACATCCAGTTTGGTGACTTCATAACTAGGAAATGGGGAAGAGATACAGCACTTGGTTTATGATGGGGACAAAACAACACCCCATAAATCAACCATGGAAACCTCAGGCTTCTGAAGGATAAGAAAGGTGCAGCTTCCAAAGATGCACAAGTAAGTTGGCCCCAGAACAAAGGCCAAAACTGCAACCCTGGAAATCTTGAATAATTTGTCTTCACTGACTATTTTTGTTCAATTTTTTTCTTCAATGTATTTGGATGAGATGCACTATTTAATAATCTTTAAAGTTTAACAGCGAAATTATAACACCTTTCCTTGCCTTTTGAAATCTGTACTTATTATTTCTAACTAACTTGTCAAATAATGTCTTTTAAAACAATTTATATCCTGTATTAGTCAGCCAAAGGGGTGCTGATGAAAATACCAGTAATCTGTTCATCTTTTTAAAGGGTATTTATTTGGAGTAGAAGCTTACAGTTACCAGGCCATAAAGCATAAGTTTCTTCCTTCACCAAAGTCTGTTACCCTGACTTGGAGCAAGACAGCGGCTGACATTTGCCAGGGTTCAGGCTTCTTAGGTTCCTCTCTTCCCAGGGCTGCATTTCTCTCTGGGTTCAAATCCACTGTTTCCTCCACAGTGTCCGGTGTAGACTTTGATGCTCTCTAAACTTTCCCTCTCTCCACAAGGACAGCTGTGACTGTCAGATGAATGGCTTTTCTCTTTTCTGCTGGGCTTTCTGTTCTTGCTCAGCAGAACTCCAACAACAAAACCCTTCCAGCCCTGTCCTTTGCCATGTCTTTTTATGTAGGAGACCCCACCCACCGTCTCAATGCCCTACTGACTGTGACCCAGTCAGTGCCCTTATCATAACTTAATCATGCCCAGATTAACTGAACAATTTACAAGCATAATCCCATATCTATTTTTGTAATTTACACTGATATCAAACTGCTACATATCCATTTACCTATCTTATGCTATGTATTATTTTACAGTGTATTTTAACACTTTATTGAGGTCCTAGGCCACGGGTATCATTACTTTATCAATTCAATAATCATTTAGATATATGATTTTAATTAACACATATTGTTCTTCAATCCATCCTGAGTCTTGAACCTTCTGAGATTATTTTCTTTCAGACTGAAGAATATTCTTTTACATTTCTTTTAAAGTGAGTTGGTGCTAGCAAACTTTATTAGTTTTCATCCATCTATAAAATTATTTATTTCATTTCTTCCTGAAGGATTGAGATGAATTAAATCTCAGGCCCTCTAGGATCTCCATGTCTTTGAAATCACCCTTAGGGTTGCATTGCTCCATTCTGTTGTAAATGTAATGAGTTCTTTGGAGAAGAAATTAGGGGCTTTCAGTTTTACAGTCTGCTTCCTGGACCCACACCCACCAGGCAAAATCTGTGCGCTCTGGCTCTGGGGATGGGAATAATGGCACACCTCTCTGAGTTACACACCTGATTTTGGTGCTGAGATTTGGTGGAGAAAGCAAAGCATATTGAGTACTTCTTGGGACCATTCTAAGAATCATTGCAATGGTGGTCAGCACCCCATTTTGATCAATGATGGCCATACACAATGTAGAGCCACTGCTTCATGAGTTCCCATTTCTCCCATGCTTAGGAGATCCCTCCTAATCCCTGTGCCCTGGATAATTGCCCTCATGTGAGTATTAAGTGGACCCCAGAAAAGTAAGTTCCTACTAACCCATTGCTGTGTGTGTAACCTTCTGTATATAGGATATGTTGGTTAGATTCAGAAAAGGGAAATTTTGTTTAGGTCACTTTTTGTTAGATTGCTTAAGTTTAGTTAAGGGCCTATGAATAGTTTTCAGGCACCAAGATGGACCCCAATCATTGTGCTGAAGGCCTACATACATGGAACGCACAGCAAAAGATTGCTGCCATGTTTACCCTGCCATGTGAGAGAGTGCTCCAGGATCTCCTACAACTGTGGAGAGACACAGAAAACCTGAGAGGCTGAGGGAGAGGCCAGATCCTGGAGTCATGGAGCAGCTTGAAGCTGAAAACATCCAGGCCAGAGGAGGAGGGAGAGGTGTGAACAATTTTGTCTGAAGGCCCACTGCTGAGTTCAGGGAGAAAGTGAGTTTGGAGGAGAAGGCAGAGAGAGACAGGGAGGCCCAACATTTTGCCTTGGCAATAGTCCAGCTGCAGCTGACCCTTGTTAAGATGATGCCATGATATGGATATTTTCACAGCCTCAGAACTGTAAGCTTTAATGCTAATAAATTCCATTAAAAGCCACCCATTTCTTGTATTTTGCATTGGCAGCACATAGGAAACTCAAACAGCTGGGACACAGGTTGTGAGAGCTGCCTGTTCCCAAATGGCAGTGTGATGCTGCTGTCCAGTGAATTCACTTTTAAACTGTGTGTGTCTCCAGACTAAGTGGGAATGATTACTGGTAAGATGGAGGCGGAAGTCATCTTGGCCAGAAAGTCCTGCAAGACAGGGGGTCAGGCAAGAGAGTCACATGGCTTGGGGAGTAGTATCAAGTCTCAGATGCCCAAGTATGATGTACCTGCCTCAGACAGGGTTTGGCCAGGTGGACAGGGGCAGATAAATGCATGGGAACAGGGGTCTGGTGCTGCAGAGAAGTCAGGGCACAGACAGGAGACTTCCTGCTGATTCTTCTTTTGCCCTTCCCTCTTTCCCTTGGCCTCCAGCATCGACCATCTTTTGAGGCTGCTCTTACTGTACACCTCCTTTTTCTCAGGCACAGACAAGGGTCTCCTACTTCCACATCTACATTCACATTCTCCAATCTTGGGGCAGCTAAAGAAAGAGCAATGCCAAGATGCATCCTGTTGGTGTCAGGAAGGAAATGCCAAAATTCACATTACAGCATTGGCTACAATAATAACATCAAATAACATCATCAGATTGAGCAAAATTAGGCCAGTGACCCTAAGAAATAGTACAGAAACCCCAGGAAGTCCTGGGACCTAGGCCTGACAAGAATAGAATTGAGGTTGTGAGACAGTGCAATGTTTGCAGAAACCCTCAGAGGGTGCAGATGCCAGATAATTCTCAGACTTAATAAAGATTAAATTTTCAACCCATTTTTAAGAGCGTTGAAAAGGATGCAGACATCTTCAATCCGAGATGTGAATGTAGGCACTGGACGGGAAGAAGCTGATGAACAACTGAAGAAGTTGGGATATAACACGTGTTCACTGCAGTTCCCCCAAGCCAGAGAGGGAATATCATGTTTGGGAACCATACTCTCAGAGCCTTAATGAAAACCATCATCATACATTCAGTATCTGCAAAGGAGGACTTGAGAAAGCCCTGCACTGTACTCACAATCTCAGTTAGTGATGTGAGTCACTCTAGCGTGTCTTCACTGGGGAATAAGCAGCAGGAAGTCCATCTTCTCCTGTGGTGCTAACAGCCCTCTAATCGGACACATGTAGAGAGCAGTGTGGCCTTCACATGGTCGCATTTATGCTTCTCGAGCTCTGTGCTCACTCTACCTGAGGGAGGCCTCCACACATCCAGGCAGCTGGGGAGGGGGGTGAGGGGAGTGAGCACTTTCCCTTTATGGGTGACTGTATATGAAAAGGGTGAGAGGAAGTGCCTCCCACCATAATGTTGCAAATACAAATCAATATCTTCAAATCAACCACTTTGTATGATTTCATTGTGTACTATTTTGATAATTTCTTTTAAATTATAACCAAATTAACCGTGCAAAGAGTGTAAAAATAATTTATGTTTATCCCTCAATGCCTGGCTTGCTTCACTCAACGTAAGGTCTTCAAGATTCATCCATGTTATTCCATTTGTTAGCACTTTATTCATTTTAACAACTGAGAAATATTCCATTGTATGTATGTATCAAATTTTGCTTATCCATTCATCTGTTGATGGGCACCGGAGCTGATTCCAACTTTTGGCAATTGTGAACACTGCTGCTCTGAACATTGGTGTGCATGTATCTGTTCATGTCTTTGCTTTCAACTCTTCTTGGTATATACCCAGTAGTGGAATTACTGGATCATATGGATGATTTCTTGTTAGTTTTCTGAGGAATTGCCAAACTGTTCTCCACAGTGGCTGGACCATTCCACAATCCCACCAGGAGTGGATGATGGTTCCTGTTACTCCACATCCTCTCCAACACTTATATTCTTCTGTTTCTTAATGGCTGCCATTTTGATGTGTGTAAGATGGTATCTCATTGTGGTTTTGATTCGCCCTTCCCTAATAGCTTGCGATGTTGAGCATTTTTTCATGTGCTTTTTAGCCATTTGTATCTATTCCTTGGAGAAGTGTCTTTTTAAGTCACTTGCCCAATTTTGAAATGGGTTGTCTTTTTATTTTCGTGGTGTAGGATTTCTATGTATATGCAGGATATTGGGCTCCTATCACATATATGGTTGCCAAATATTTTTTCACAGTGGGTAGGCTGCCTTTATATTTTCTTAATAACATCCTTTTTGGTGCAGAATTTTTTAATTTTGATGAGATCCCAATTATCTATTTTTTCTCTTGCTTCTTGTGCTTTGGCTGTGAAGTTCCTGAAACCATTTCCTATTACAAAGTCCTGTAGATGCTTCCCTACATTATCTTCCAAGGTCTTTATGTTTTTGGTTCTTATAGTTAGATCTTTGATCCATTTGAGTTGATTTTTGTATAAGGTGTTAAATGGTATTCTTCTCTCATTCTTTTGAATATGGATATCCAGTTCTCCAAGCACCATTGGTTAAAGAGGCCATTCTCTCCCAACTGAGTGGGCTTGGTGGCCTTGTTGAATATCAGGTGACTGTATATGTTAGGATCTATATCAGAACTCTCAATTTGGTTCCATTGGTATGTAGGTCTATCTTTGTGCCAATACCATGCAGTTTTGATCACTGTAGCTTTGTCAGGTAATGTGATACCTCCAACTTCATTTTTCTTTTTCAATATGTCTTTGGCAATTTGGGGCCTCTTACCTCTGCAAATATATTTGGATAAGACCTCATTGATTTGAATTGAGGAAAATTAACAGTCTCTGAGAACCAATGTCTGAAAGAGAGGTTAACAAGATAGAGAGGGAGAGATGGGTAGGTTGTGAGCCATCACCCATATGGACATAATCTATGGTAAAGTGATAGAGTATAGATACATAGTGAAGGATAGCACAGGTGGGTAGGGATATTACTGGAGTTGGTGGTGCAGGGTTAACAGGTGGGTAGATTAGGGTGGGCAGGTTAGAATACCCAGGGCATGTAACTATGAATCTTGTCATCCCATGTGCCATGACAGGGGAATGTCATATGCCCCAGGGGGATGGGGAGTAAGGAACAGAAAAGATCGAATGGGGTATTTAGTGGTCATGGGAAATGTTCTTCATTAACTTACAGTAGTGGACACAGGTTATGGTAAATATCAAGAAATATAAAGCTGTACCACCTAAAATGTAAACTATACTGTAAACAATTGACAATGTTTAGTAGCTATGTTTCACTATCTGTATAACAGTTATAATAATGCTGCCATCCACACACACACACAAAAGGATTTAATATGGGGTGCTGAAGGCGGAGGGAGTTTGGGTATTTGTTGTGTGACTTTGCTGTGACCTAAAATTTCTTTGAAATCTAAATGAAAATTTGGGAGACACTGGGGAATGAGAAGGGGAAAGTGTCATAGTATACACTGGACATCTCCTTTTATGCAGTGATAAAAGGAGAAAAATAATAATAATAATAATTTAAAAAAATTTTTTCTTTTGTTTTTTCCATTTTCTTTTTTTGAATGTCCCAATCCGTTAATTATATTTTAATTTTAGTTCTTTTTTTCTGAATTTCCTTGTATTTTATCTCTTGCATTTAAGCTTATCATTATTATTTCATTTTCCTATTAACTCTATTTCATTAGTATACGGCCTTCTTCTTCAAGGAAGGTTTAGGTGACAGAAGGGTTACAATGGGGGCTGCAGAGGACCATTGGTGGGGGGTGTCTGGGAGGGCAGATTCATGGAGAAAGTTCATCTGAATATACATGAAAGATATATAAAATTGTTCAAATGATCAAGGGATGGGGCATGGTCACAGTGCATAGACAATCACTCAATAAATGAGGGAATACAAAATTCCAAGCCTGGAAAGTTCTGCCACATTCTCCAATGGAGCAGCAACAGTCCCCCAAGTGCAGGGGCAGTGCCTGGTGAAAGAGGATGGTGCACTGTTTTGTTCTTGTTATGGAGGACTAGACTTATTAGTCTATACTCTTGTAACTGAAACATGGCCCACTGTTATGGGGTGACTGATGGTTGCCACCTGAGAGCCTCCTTGTTGCTCAAATGTGGCCTCTCTCTAAGCCAAACTCAGCATATGAATGCATTACTTCCCTCCAACGTGGGACATGACTCCCAGGGATGATCCTGCCTGGCAATGAGGGACTAATACTAAGTGCCAACTGAAAACATGGCTGGAAAAAGAACCTTGAATAAAAGGGGGAAAAGGTAAAGTCAAATGAGTTCATGTGGCTAAGAGACTTCAAAGAGATTCAGGAGGTCATCCCAGAGGTAACGCTTACACACACTTCAGTAGGATCTTATAGAACACCAAAGGGGATATCACCCCACACAGAGGGACTCCTGAGGGCTCTGGAGACACCCAGGTCGTATATAAGGGGGCATAGCCCCAGAGATTGATGACTTTTCAGTAGGCTCTACTTTGGAATCTGTGCTCCTGAAAGTGACAGAGTTGGACTCAAGTAAGTCCTCTCTGCACATGGTCCATCAGTCTCTTTTATTCAAACCTATATGTGAGGCTGGAATTTGTAGGTGTTCTTCCAGAGACTGGAGCCTCTGGCCTGCCTATGTGTCAGCTGTGCCTGGAATCTCAGTGGAGTTTCAACCCCTACTCTACCTCTCAATGGACTCAACCAAGTAACCCTGTAAGGAGACGACAAAGATGGACAATGGCCATCCCAGGGAATGGAGAGAGCCTGCAACTGAAGGCAGGATAATCCCTTCCATCATATCCATGGTATTTAAGCCCACTCTCACTTGGAGAGGGAGTGGATATCACCGTTCCAGTCCCCTCAGGATTGGGGGAAGTGTTATGGACTAGAGTGGACTTAATGGTATTCTGTTGTAGACATATTGGGATTCAAGCAATGGAAGAAACTATAACAGTGAGGTGAAGCCAATGGCCACTAGAGGCTTTTGGGTTGGGGAGGGGAAGGGCAGTTGTAATACTGGGGTTTTTACAGGATTTGGGGGTTGTCCTGAGTGACGTTGTGGCCACAGATATCAGCCATTATACAGCAGCATATACCATGCAGAACTGTGTGGCAGAGAGTGTAGCCTCTGATGTGAAGTGTGGTCTATGCTGAGTGGCAAAGCCCCAGTATGGGTATATCCATTGCAGGTGATGTGCCACACTAATGAAAGAGGTTTATGTGAGATGTTATGGGAGGTATGAGAGGTGGAGTTCATGGGAATCCCGGTAATTTTTGTGTAATATTTATGTAATCTAAGTATCTTTAAATATATATATGAAAAAAATAATAACATTTATGTAAGCAAATGTACATATGTGAATAAATATTACATATCATTTTACAAACAAAATTAAAAAAAATAATTTATTTCTCTTATGGCAAACAGCAAAATTCCTTCTCTAGCTTCAACTGCCATTCCTCCTTCCTCAGAATTATCTGCATTGTCAGATTCTTTTGGGTACATATTTCTGTTTGTAAATACATGCATTCTCTAGTTTCATCCATCCCACACCCTATCATTTGAGGAAAATGTTGGAATACAACTTAAGAACATGAGTAAATTTTTTAACTTCTTAAAATGCTTGAGATTAGAAGTATATCATCTAATTGTGTAAAGATCATTACTGATTTAAAATAATAAGGAAAATTGGAGTTAGTAGAAAGCAGGCTACTGTAGTTCAGTGGCTGTTAAACTTGAATCCACATCAGAATCAGGTGAAGAAACAGAAAAAAATAAATTCTTGCAGTGCCTTACAAGAAAATGGCACAAAAATGGGCAGCATTATTTTTAAAATGGTAATTGTTAAATTGCTTACCCAGAATCTAATGGATTAAAGAACCAGTGAAAACAACCAGGATAATTTGAAATAAGTGGAAAGCCCATATTTACATAAAGTAAGAGAAATCTCAAGTTCCGATGCATAATTGAGTTGTAAGAATTTGAACACAGATGAGTGTGGAAGAAGATGTGGGAGGAGCAGAACTCAGAAGAAACTGCAAGTCCACTTTTCAAGAGGAGAAAGACTTTCTGAATTGCACAGTCACAGCCATTTCCTTAATAGATTGGCAACAAGTTGCACAGACTGGAGGTGGACATTCTTTGGAGATTCACATTCATTACCATCTCAGGATTTCTCTCCAGGATGAACGTTGTAATGTTTAATGAGATACTGCCTCTGGCTGAAGGCTATTCCACATTCGTTACATATATAGGGTTTCCATCCACTATGAATTTTCTCATGGTCAGTGAGATTTGACTTGCTACTGAAGGATTTCTTACATTCTTACATATATATGGTTTCTCTCCAATTTGTCTTCTCTGATGTGTAATGAGGCTTGATTTCTGAATGAAAATCTTCCCACATCCGTCACATTCATAGGGTTTCTCTCCAGCATATATTTTCCGATGGTTAATGAGGTTTTCCTTCTGGTTGAAGGTGTTTTCACATTCATTGCTTATATAGGGTTTTTCTCCAGAATGAATGCTCTGATGTTTAATTAACTATTGCTTTTGGCTGAAGGCTTTTTTGCATTCTTTACATTCATTTTGTTTCTGTTCACTATGAGTTTTATTCATGTTCTGTGAGATATGATTTTTCCCTAAAGGCTTTATCACATGCCTTACATGCATAGGATTTCTTTGCTGTAGGAAATCTCTTGTATCTGAGATTTGACATTTGAATTAAATCTCTCCCACATATATATGATTTCTCTTCAGTAATAATTTTCTGATGAATAGAGGTTTTCTGTCACGTTGAAAACTTTCCCACATGTATTACATTTCTATGCTTGTTCCCCTGTATGGCTTTCAAAATGAAGAGTAAAAAATGACTGTAAAGAGCAGACTAGTATCAGGACACTCATATGGTTTCCCTCAAGTTTGAATTTTCCCATATTACATGAGGTTTCATTTCAGATGGAAGCATTCCCATGTTCATTACAATAGCAACTAAAGTATGAATGCTTCAGGCTAAATGAGATTTAATGCCTGGCTGAAGGATTTCCAATATTCCTTACATACACAGGGTTTTACTCCTGTATGTTTCTTTAATGTGACTCCAGCTTTCTCAAATTCATGAAATCCCAAACAGTTTCTCTGAAGGATTAATTCTCATGTAATCTCAGGAAGTTAATATTCCAATAAAACTTAACACAGATTACACTTAAAGGGGAGGACTAACATGTGGGGTAACTGACAAAACTCATTGTCTTCATTCTTTTTTCATTACACAGATTTGCTCATGCTTCGATAAGCATGATGCAAATTCCATCAAAGTGAAGTTATGTTCTTAGAAGTGTTATTTTGAGGAAACAAAGTTTGTGGTCAGAGAAAATATTTTCCCACCTTTCTTACATTCTCTGCCTTCATCTTCAGTCTGTCCTGTTATGGAAGTGGATATAGATTCACTCAGAAGTCTTTTGTTATGTGCTTCATTCTGCTTCTTACTGTCCCATGCTTCTCCGTTGTTTATGGGGTCCAGCAACAGCAGTACTTAGAGGGAAATTTATAGCATTGAGTTCATTCATTAGAAAAGAGGAAAGATCCAATATCAATCATCTAAGCATCCAATTTGGGAAGTGCAACAATATCTCCTTTTTATTTATTCTATCATTAATGGCTCTTCTTGCTTCAAATGAGCATCACATCCAGTTTGGTGACTTCATAGCTAGGAAATCAGGACGTGATACAGCACTTGATTTATGATGGGGACTAAACAACACCCCATAAATCAATCCTGGAACCCTCAGGCTTCTGAAGGATAAGAAAGGTGCATCTTCCAAAGATGCATGAGTAACGTGGCCCCAGAACAAAGGCCAAAATGGCATCCCAGGATATCCTTAATATTTTGCCTTGGACTGACTATTTTTGTTCAATTTTTTCTTCTTCTATGTATTTGGATGTGATGCACTATTTAATATTCTTTAAGTTTACCAGGGATATTATACATTTTTACTTGCTTTTCCATATCTCACTTATTATTGCTTCATACTTACTTGCCAAATATTGTATTTTAAAACATTTTATATCCTGTGTCAGTCAGCCAAAGGGGTACTGATGGAAAATACCAGAAATCTGTTGGTATTTCTAAAGGATATTTATTTGGGGGTACAAGCTTACAGTTACCAGATCATAAAACATAAGTTTCCTCCTTCACCAAAGTATGATACCCCATTTTGCAGCAAGAGAGCTGCCGATATTTGCCAGGGTTCAAGCTTCTTGGGTTCATCACTTCCCAGGGCTGCAATTCTCTGTGCTCAGCTCCCCTGTTTTCTCCACAAGATCAGCTGTAGACTACAAGGCTCTGTAAGCTTCGTCTCTCTCCTCAAGACAGCTGTGAACTATAAGGTGAATGGCTTGTCTCTTTTCCCTGGAGACTTCTGTCCTTGGTCATCAGAACTCCAACATCAAAACTACTCCAACTTTGTCCTTTGTCATGTCTCTTTATGTTTGAGAACCCACTCACCAATGGGCGGGACTCAATGCCCAACTGACTGTGGCCCTGTCAATGCCCTTATCAAAATTTAATCATGCCCAGATTAACTGACCAGCTTAGAAGGATAATGCCATATCTCTTTTTGGAATTCATAATGGTATCAAACTGCTACATATCCATTTACCCATCTTATGCTATATATTATTTTATGGTGTGTTTTAACACTTTATTGATGTCCTTGGGCACGGGTATCATTATTACTTTATCCATTCAATAGTCTTTTAGATATATGAATTTAATTAACAGATATTGTTCTTCAATCTATCCTGAAACTTGGTCCTTCTGAGATTATTTTCTTTCTGCCTGAAGAGTGTTCTTTTACATTTCTTTTAAAGTGAGTTGCTGCTAGCAATCTTTATTAGTTTTTATTCATCTGTAAAAGTATTTCTTTCACTTCTTCCTGAAGGATTGAGATGAATTAAATCTCAGGCCCTCTAGGATTTCCACTGCTCTTGACAGCACGCTTAGGGTTGAATTTCTCCTTTCTGTTGTAAATGTAATCAGTTACTTGGAGAAGAAAGTTGGGGCTTTCAGTTTTACTGTCTGCTCCCTGCACCCACTACCCCCCATGCAAAATCTGTGTGCTCTGGATCTGGGGATGGGAATAATGGCACACCTCTCTGAGTTACACACCTGGTTTTGGATTTAAGATTTGGTGGAGAAAGCACAGTATATTGACCTCTTCTTGGGACCATTCTGGGGACAAGTAAAATGTGGGTCACCACCCCATTTTACCCAATGATGGCCACACCCAACCTACAGCTTCATAAGTTCACATTTCTCCCAGACTTAGGAGAGCCCTCTTGATCCCTGTGCCCTGGGTTAATGCCCTCGTTTGAGTCTTGTGTGGATACTGGAAAAGTATGCTCTTACTAAACAATTGTGTGTGTAAAGCTTTTGTATATTGGACATTTTGTAAACAGTCAGATAAAGGACATTGTGTTTAGTTCACTGTTTGTTAGATTGCTTTAGTTTAGTTAAGGGCCTCTGATTAGATTTCATGAACTAGGATGGACCCCAATCATTGTGTTGAAGTCCTACACAGAGGGAACACACAGAGAAAGAGGGCTGCCATGTTTACCCTGCAATGTGGGAGAGGGCTCAAGGATCTCCTACAACTGTGGAGAGTCCCAGAAACCCAGAGAGGCTGAGGGAGAGGCCAGAGGCTGGAGTCTTGGAGCAGCTTGAAACTGAAGACATCCAGGCCAGAGGAGAAGGGAGAGGTGTGAGCTATTGTTTGATGGCCCACTGCTGAGCTCAGGGAGAAAGTGAGTTTGGTGGAGATGGAAGACAGACAGAGACAGGACCAACATTTTGCCTTGGCAAGAGTCCAGGAGCAGCTGACCATTGTTAAGACAGCATTTTTGAGGATGCATTGATTTGGACAGTTTCACAGCCTCAGAACTGTGAGCTTTAATGCTAATAAATTCTAATGAAAGCCAACCTATTTCTGGTAATTTGTATTGGCAGTGCATGGCAAACTCAAACAGCTAGGGACACAGGGTTGGAGAGCTGCCCTGTTCCCAAATGGCAGTATGATGCTGCTGCCCAGTGAATTCACCTGTAAACTGTGGGTATCTTGAAACTAGATGGGAAGGAGTACTGATAAGACAGAATGGGAAGTGCTCTTGGCCAGCCAGGCCTGCAAGACAGGGAGTCAGGCAGGGGAGTCACAAGGCTTGGGGACTAGAATCAAGTCACAGATGCCCCAGTATGATTTACCTGCCTCAGGCAGGGTTTGGCCAGGTGGGCAGGGGCAGATAAAAGTATGGGACCTGGGATATTGTCCAGCAGAGGATTCAGGGCACAGAGAGGAGACTTCCTGCTCCTTTTGCCCTTCCCTACTTCCCTTAGCCTCCAGTGTTGACCGTCTGAGGAGGCTGCTCTTACTGTACCCTCCTGGGGCTCAGGCACAGACTGAGGTCTCCTGCTCCCAGTTCTACATTCACCTTCTCCAATCTTGGGGCAACAAAAGAAAGAGCAATGTCAGGATAAAACCTGTTCATGTGAGGAAGGAAATGTCAAAATTTATATTACAGCATTGGCTACAGCAATAACATCACCAGAATTAGCAACATTAGGCCATGACCCTCAGAAATAGTACGGGAATTCCAGAAGGTTCTGGGACCTTGGGCTGACAAAAATAGAAGTGAGGTTGTTAGATAGTGCAGTGTTTGCTGAAAACCTCCGTGGGTGCAGATGCCGGATATTTCTCAGACTAATTAAATATTAAATGTTCAAACACATTTTAACAGTGTTGAAAATGATACAGATCTCTTAAATCCCAGATGAGAACAGAGGGGTTTGAAAGGAAGAAGCTGATGAACAATTGAAGAAGCTGGGATGTAACATATGTTCACTGCCAGTCCCCCAAGCCAGAGAAGGAATGTCCTGTTGGGGAAGCAAACTCTCAGAACCCCAATGTAAACCATCATCATAGGTTCTGGTAAAACAAAGGAGGAGAGGGAGGAAAGCCTGCTAGGTACTCACAGCCTCAGTTAGTGATGTGAGTCACTCTAAAGGGTCTTCACTGCGGAGTAAGCAGCAGGAAGTCTGTCTTCTCCTGTGGTGCTAACAACCCGATAACCTGACACGTGCAGAGAGCAATGTGGCCTTCAGATGGTCACATCCATGATCCTCGAGCTCTGTGCTCACTCTTGCTGATGGAAGCCTCATCCAGTCCAGGCAGCTGAGTAGGGGGCTGAGGAGAGAGAGCACTTTTCATTTATGGGTGACTGTATTTGCAAAGGGTGAGGGAAAGTGCCCCTGAGGAATATTGCAGATACAAATCAATATCTTCAAATCAACCACTTTGTATGATTTCATTGTGTACTATTTTCACAATTTCTTTTAAATTATAACCAAATTATCCATGCAAAGATTATAAAAATAATTTATGTCTGTTATGGCAAACAGCAAAATTCCTTCTCTACCATCAAGACCCATTCCTCCTTCCTACGAATTATCTGCATTGGAAGATTCTTTTGGGTACACATTTATGTTTGTAAATACATGCATTCTCTAGTTTCATCCATCCCACACACATATGAGCAAAATGTTGGAATACAACTTAAGAATATGAAGAAATTTTCTAACTTCTTAAAATACATGAGATTAGAAGTATATCATCTAATTATGAAAAGATTATTTATGATTTAAAATAATAAGGAAAATTGTTGTTAAGTAGAAAGCAGGCCACTGTAGTTCAGTGGCTGTTAAACTTGAATCCACATCAGAATCAGGTGAAGAATCTGAAAAAATATAAATAGTTGAGATGCCTTATAAGAAAGTGCTATAATAATGGGCAGCATTATTTTTAAAATGATAATTTTTAAAATGCTTACCCAGAATGTAATGCATTGAAGAACCAGTGAAAACAACCAGGATAATTTGAAATAAGGGGAAAGCCCATCTTTACGTAAGCTATGTGAAATCTTGAGTTCTGATGCACAAATTAGTGGTAACAAATTGAACACAGATGAGTGTGGAAGAAGAGGTTGGAGGAGCAAATCTCAGAAGAAACTGCAAGTGCTCTTTTCCAAGAGGAGAAAGACATCGTGAATTGCACAGTCACAGCCACTTCCTTAAGAGATTGGCAACAAGTTGCACAGACCGGAGGTGGAGATTCTTTGGAGATTCACACATTACCATCTCAGGGTTTCTCTCCTGTATGAAAGTTGTAGTTTTAAATGAGATACTGCCTCTGACTGAAGGCTATTCCACATTATTTACATATATAGCGTTTCCCTCCACTATGGATTTTCTCATGGTCTGTGAGATTTGGTTTGCTACTGAAATTTCCTACAGTCCTTACATATATAGGGTATTTCTCCAGTTTGTATTCTCTGGTTTGCAATGAGGCTTGATTTCTGAATGAAAGCTTTCCCACATCCATCACATTCATAAGGTTCCTGTCCAGTATGTATTCTCAGATGGTTAACGAGGTTTTCCTTCTGGATGAAGGCTTTTCCACATTCATTGCATACATAGGGTTTTTCTCCAGAATGAATGTTCTGATATTTAATGAAGTATTGCTTTTGGCTGAAGTCTTCTCTGCCTTCTTTACATTCATTTTGTTTCGTCCACTATGAGTTTTTTCATGATTTTTGAGATATGATTTGTACCTAAATGCTTTTCACAAGCCTTACATGCATAGGGTTTCTTTGCTGTAGGAAATCTCTTGTATCTGAGATTTGACATTTGAATTAAAGCTATCCCACATATATATGATTTCTCTTCAGTAAGAATTTTCTGATGAATAAAGAGGTTTTCTGTCCAGTTGAATCTTTCCCACATGTATTATCATTCTACGTGTTTTCCCTTGTAAGGCTTTTAAAATGAGGAGTAAATAATGAATGTAAAGAGCAGACTACATTCAGGACACTCATAAAGTTTCTCTCTAGATTGAATTTACTCATATTCCCTGAGGTTTTGTTTCAGATGGAAGCATTCACATGTTCATTTAAATACTATCTAATGTATGAATATTTCAAGCTCAATGAGATTTAATGACTGCCAGAAGGATTTCCAATATTTCTTACATATACAAGGTTTTATTTCTGCATGTTTCTTGATGTGGCTCTAGCTTTCCGAAATTCATGAAATCCAAATGGTTTCCCTGAAGGATTAATTCTCAGGTATCTCATGAGGTTGAATTTCCAAGAAAATTTCACACTCATTACACTTAAAAGGGAGGACTACCACGTGGGACAAACTGGCAAAACTCATTGTCTTCCTTCTTTTTTCCTTACATAGTTTCACTCATGCTTCTGTAAGAATGATGCAAATTCCTTCAAGGTGAAATTGCATTCATAGAAGTGTTATTTTCAGGAAACAATGCTTGGTGTCAGAGAAAATATTTTCCCAACTTTCTTACACTCCCTGCCTTCATCTCAAGTCTCTACTATTGTGGAAGTGGATATAGCTTCATTCACAAACCTTTTTTTGCATCATTCTCTCTGCTTCTCAATGTCCTATGATTCTTCATAATTTGTGGGGTGCAGCAAAGGCAGTGCTTAGAGGGAAATTATACCATTGAATGCACTCATTAGAAAATAGGAGATATCCAATATCAATCATCAAAGTGTATATTTGCGAAGCCCAACAATATCTCCTTTTTGTTGATTCTATCATCCGAGGCTCTTTTGCTTCAAATGAGCATCAAATCCAGTTTGGTGACTTCATAACTAGGAAATGGAGAAGTGATACAGTACTCGATTTATTATGGGGCAATAAAACACCCCATAAATCAACCCTGGAACACTGAAGCATCCTAAGGATAAGAAATGTACAGTTTCCAAAGATGCACGAGTAAGGTGACCCCAGAACAAAGGCCAAAATGGCAACTTAGGAAATCTTGAATACTTTGTCTTGGACTGAATATTTTTGTTCAATTTGTTTTTCTTCTATTTATTTGGATGAGATGCACTATTTAATAATCTTTAAAGTTTACTGGGGAAATTATAACACTTTTCCTTGCCTTTCCAAATCTGCACTTATTATTTCTTATTGACTAGCCAAATGATATATTTTAACATATTTTATATCCTCTATTATTCAGCCAAAGTGGTTCTGATGCAAAATACCAGACATCTGTTGGTCTTTATAAAGGCTATTTATTTGAGGTAGAAGCTTACAGTTACCAGGACATAAAGCATAAGTTTCTTCCTTCACCAAAACCTGTTACCCCATTTTGGAGCAAGACAGCTGCTGACATTTGCCAGGGTTCAGGCTTCTTGGGTTCCTCTGTCCCCAGGGCTGCATTTCTCTCTGGGCTTAGCTCCTCTGGTTCCTCCAAAATGTCAGCTGTAGACTATTAGGCTCTGTAAGCTTTGACTCTCTCCACAAGGCCAGCTGTGAACTCACAGGTGAATGGCTTGTCTCTTTTCCCCAGGGTCTTCTGACCTTGCTCATCAGGACTCCAACATCAAAAACTACTCCAACTCTGTCCTTCACCGTGTCTTTTTCTCTTTGAGACCCCACCCACCAAGGGGCAGGGCTCAACGCCCTACCAACAGTGGCTCAGACAACACCCTTATCATAACTTAATCATGTCCTGATTAACAGACCAATTTACAGGCATAATCCCATATCTCTTTTTGCAAATCATAATGATATCAAAATGCTACATATCCACTTACCCATCTTATGCTATATATTATTTTATGGTGTCTTTTATCACTTTATTGATGTCCTAGGCCACGGATATCATTATTACTTCATTCATTCAATAGTCATTTAGATATATGAATTTAAGTAACAGATATTGTTCTTCAATCCATCCTGAAACTTGAACCTTCTGAGATCATTTTCTTTCCACCTGAAGAATAGTCTTTTACATTTCTTCTAAAGTAAGTTGCTGCTGGTAAACTTTTTTAGGTTTTACTCATCTGTAAAAGTATGTCTTCCACTTCTTCCTGAAGGATTGAGATGAATGAAATCTCAAGCCCTCTACGATCTCCCATGCTTTTGTGAGCACCCTTAGGTTTAAATTTCTCCATTCTGTTGTAAATGTAATCAGTTCCTTGCAGAGGAAATTAGGGGCTTTCAGTTTTAGAGCCTGCTTTCTGCCCCCCCAGGCAAAATCTGTGAGCTCTGACTCTGGGGATGGGAATAATGGCACAACTTTCTGATTTACACACCTGATTTTTGAGCTGAGATTTGGTGGAAAGAGCAACGTATATTGAGTTCTTCTTGGGACCATTCCAGGTGGCAGTGCAATGGTTGTCAGCATCCCAGTTCTGCAATGATTGTCACACCCAAAGTACAGCCACTGCTTCATGAGTTCCCATTTCTCCCAGACTTCAGAGACCCCTCTTGATCCCTGTGCCCTGGGTTGATGCCCTCATTTGAATCTTGTGTGGACACTGGAAAAGTATGTTCTTACCCACCCATTGCTGTGTGTGTAAGAAATTTGTATGTAGGATATTTTGTTTAGATTCAGATAAGGGACCTTTCAGTTAAGTCACATTTTGTTAGATTGCTTTGGTTTAGTTAAAGACCTGTGATTAGAATTCAGGCACTAGGATGTATTCCAATCATTGTGCTGAAATCCTAAATACATGCATCACACAGAGAAAGAGTGCTGCCATGTTTACCCAGGCATGTGAGAGACGGCTCCAGGATCTCCTGCAGTGGTGGAGAGTCACAGAAAACCTGAGAGACAGAGGGAGAGGCCAGAGGCTGGAGTCAAGGAGCAGCTTGAAGTTGAAGACATCCAGGCCAAAGAAGAAGGATCAGCTGTGAGCAATTTTGTCTGATGGCCCACTGCTGAACTCAGGGAGATAGTGAGTTTGGAGGAGAAGGCAGAGAGATACAGGCTGGCCCAACTTTTTACCTTGGTAGGAGTCCAGTAGCATCTCACCCTTGTTAAGACAGCATTTTTGTTGATGCCTAGATTTGGACATTTTTACAGCCTCAGAATGGTCAGCTTTAACCTTAATAACTTCCAATAATGCCAACCTATTTCTGGTATATTGTATTAAGATCACTTCAAATTCTCAAACAAGTAAGAACACTGGGTAGGAGACCTACCCTGTTCTCAAATGATAGTGTGATGTGCTGCCCAGGGAATTCACTGGTAAACTGTGTGTGACTCCAAACTAGGTGGGAATGAGTACTGGTAAGACATATTAGGAAGTGCTCTTGTCAAGCAAGGCCTGCAAGACAGGGAGTTAGGCAGGGGAGTCACACGGTTTGGGGACTTGTCTAAAGTCACAGATGCCCCAGTATGATGTACCTGCCTCAGGCAGGGGTTGGGCAGGTTGTCTGGGGCTGATAAAAGCATGGGACTTGGTGTATGATGCAGCAGAGGAGTCACGGCACAGAAAGGAGAGTTCCTGCTCATGCTCCTTTTGGCCTCCCCTCCTTCCATTGGCCTCCAGCATTGACCCTCTGAGGAGGCTGCTCATACTGTAACATTCCTGGGACTCAGGCACAGACTCAGGTGTCCTATTTCAAGTTCTACACTCAACTTTTCCAATCTTGGAACAGGTAAAGAAAGAGCAATGCCCAGATGAAACCTGTTGGTGTCAGGAAAGAAATGTCAAAATTCACATTACATCATTGGCTACAGCCATAACATCAGCAGAATGAGCAATATTCGGCCAGTGACCCTAAGAATTAGTACAGGAGTCCCAGAAAGTCCTGGGACCTGGGGCTGACAAGAATAGAAGTGAAGTTGTGAGATAGTGCAATGTTTGTAGAAACCTTCAGAGGGTGCAGATGCCAGATATTTCTCAGACTAATTAAATATTAAATTTTCAACACATTTTTAACTGTGTTGAAAATGATGCATGTTGGAAAATATGCTGAGAGCCAGAGCATAAAGTTTTAAGCATTTAAAAAGCATGCTTGCTGACAAAGAAACATTAGTAAATGTCTCCAAGGACACTGCATACTGCAGATATCAGTAGGAGGAGGCAGAGAGGAATGAAGTCACCACTAAGATGTTATTGTTTGAATTCCCAAGAAAGATTTCTGGAAGCTCAGAAACAGGCAGTGCTCTCATGCACCTGGCTGAGGAACAAGTGAAGGACTCCCTACTTTTGTTATCAGCTTAGTAGTATAAAAAGCAGCTTCAGCCTAAATAAACTTGCCACACTCCACATGGAGTGAGACCCCTGATCCCAATCTTTCTCTGGATCCATCCCGGCATCATATACCTGCACGTTGAATTACCACAGATGGTGCCCAACGTGGGGCTTGACTACTCATTTCTCTGGATTAGAGCAATTGAAATGAGGACTGTTGTTGGTGGGTCGGATGGTCCTTGCATTCTGTGTGGTGAGTCAAATAATCTTGATCATCAGGTTACTGGGTCATCAGTCGATTCGGTTAGAGGAATATTCCCAAGTTTTGAAGACCCTGTTAAAGAATACAGGGATATCTGTGATGACCCTATAGTTACTAGAACTCTTTCCTCTTGTACAGAAACATTGTTATGTAGGTTTTTGTATAGTCTTATTTCTGTTGCTCTTGAACCATTACAGTCAGATGAAAATGAAGATACTAAAATGGATACTGCTATTGCTAAAACTGTAGAAGGAAAATATAATGATGATTTTAATGAAAATATATATGAAAAAATTAATGAACAGACAAAAACAGATAAACTCATGTCTAATAAAAAGAAAAAAAAAGAAAAAGGGAGTTTATTGAAAATTTCCATTGGTCTTTAAGCCATCCACTCCAAAAGATGTTTTATTGTCTTTTGAACCAGTGTCTGGGCCTCCTAAGGAATCTAGTGATACATTTTTTACAACATTTGATGACCCTCCAAAAGTTTCTGTTTTTGTGCCAGCACCATCCTCTTCAATTATGAAAAGCACAGCACAGGGAAGTAGAGAAGGAAATTCAGAGGCTATGCCATTTTTTTTTTTACTTTTTCAGTAACAGTAACTCAAATTCTAGTAGATGCTAACAATCCACAAGGGGGTGTACAATATGAGCATGCTCCTATTCCTTTTAAAACTATCAAAGAATTAAAACAAGCATGCACTCAATATGGTGGAAATTCTCCTTATACTCAAGAATTCATGCAAGAAATGGCACGAGTAAACAGATAAATACCCTGGGACTGGGATTTGTTAGCTCAAGCTGTTCTTAATTCAGCAAAATTTTTACAATTTAAAACTTGCTGGGTGGATGAAGCTAATATTGTAGCATGACAAACTCAACAGCAAAATTCACCAGTGCCTATTGCTGCTGAACAAATATTAAGAATAGGTCAATTTGCTGGGGTTCCTCACCAATCTCAATATGATGATATTGCCATTGTACAAGTTCGATTGTGCTGCCTAGCCACATGGTGATGAATCTCCACCCCTGGATGGGCTGTGCAATCATTTTCAAAAATTGTTCAAGGAAATACTGAACACTATGCTGAATTTGTAGCAAGGTTGGCAGATGTAGTCAACAAGACAGTAACTCAACCTGATCTTAAAGAAATGCCTGTTCCAAAAGATTTAGTAAGATTAATATTAGGAAAATCTAGCATCTGTTGCAGGAGAATCACTATTCTGTCAAAAGAGTTAATTAAGAAAAGTACAACATTTGGACAGCAACTTTGTAAACCTGCTACTGCCTACATAATGATATGGCTGTGGGATGATAGGGGTTAATAGAATTAAACCACTAGAAGAGTAAAATAACTTGGCAACATTGGTGTTTTCTGTTTTGTTCCCATGCTGATTCTGGTTGGGCCAGTGTGGTCAAATTGATAAAATTAGTGCAAAATTTTTATTAAGGTCTTAAAAGGAACTTTTAGGTTTAAATCACTATCTTACTCCTGAACTTTGAGACTAAGTGTACTCCTAAAAAATAGTAAACCAAAAAATACATGTTAAATATCTGTATAAACTGCTAAATTAGAGCTTAAATCTATTTATGCTGTTTAAGTTGTCCTGGCTTCTTGCTGTTTACAAACAAAAGTATTTGAAAGAATAAGCTTATATATTACAGGTAACATAGATTCCAGAAAAAAAGTTAAAAACAGTAAAATCAAAGATGTGAAGTGATGGAGGTCTTGAAGACAGCCATGCCAAAGGAGTGAAAATTATGGGTCAAATTAATAAACTTTATGTTTCTGCTAGTGTGTCATAATTCTTTTTGTATTTGTCTGTTTGTTCAGTGTCAGTGTATATTTTGATACCTCTGGGTGGTAATATTAAATTGATAAATGAAAATTATTATAAGGGCTGTGTTCAAATGGCCAAAAATTAAATAAACCCTTATATACATTGAATTTTCTAAATGTTTATCAGCAGTTAAAAAATTGCACTCCTGCAGAAGTGCATTGGCATCCTAGCAAAAAGAATGCATCAACTCTCCATCAACCTATATATTGGAAAGATGTTAATGATGGTCAGTGTAAGAAAGGATGGGTAAAAATTTGGGGACAAGGGTATGCTCTTGTGCTTACAGATTCCAACATCTCCATTTGGCTGCCAAACCATAGACTGAAACAGAGAGAAGCAGACTCAAGCAATACTTGTAATGAAGGTTTTCTGGATGACAGTTCTATTGATGATGCACGTATTGGGGATAAGAACCAATAATTTTACATACTGGCTCTATATAATTTATCCTCCACTTATAAGAGTAGTTACCTGGGGACATCCATCATTTTCAGTTTTTTTAAATGGCAGTTCAGAATTTCCTTGGACTTTTGATAAAAGATTACCTTTCCTAAATTATGAAGAATGAAAAACCATAAGTAATCCGACTTTACCCTTTCTTGGTCAGCTACTCTGCATTGGGCCACAACCACCATGCATGTCAATTAAAAATTGGGCTGTGGTTATGACCCGAATAAATGAAACCTTAATAAAATTCATTTTATTCCCACCCTATAATGTTTCCAGTTACAAATCTCAAAACTGCACTTGTTCCTTTCCCAGACAAATCGATGAGGAAGGGTGGCATAAATGCCAAATAAGAAAGGGAACTAATTGTCTTTAATGATTCCTATGGAATAGTTTGGGAAGGCACCCCTGTGGGGTTGCCAGTCCCAGAAAATGGCAATTACACTGGAGTTGGTTGCACTGGAATTAATCAAATTATTGAATCTATCTCTGAAACCCATCCATATACATGGCTTGGAAGCGGACCTAATTTAACTAGCAATGGAGAAATTTCATGGATTAATCAGTTATGATTGATCCCCTCCTCTTGGGATGACAGTTCCAGGAAAAAACAAAAGAATTTATGGAAAGTATTTTTGGGATTAGCCCCTACTTATACATTAACTGGGAAAAAAGTACCGGTGAGTACTACACTTCATTGGAATGGTAGCTCACATCATAAATTGTGTGTATGGGATCCTATTGTTTTTATAGTTGCAACAGTGACCATTAATCAAACATGGTTTATCTGCAGAAATTGCTCCCTTTACACTTGTGTATCAAAGTCTGTTTTACAAAAGAATTCTACTGCCATTCTAATAGGATGAAGGTGTCATGGAATATGGTTTCCAGTTCACATAAATCACTGCTGGCAGTCTTCCCCTGAGAGGCAAATCCTCTAGCATTTTCTAAATCATTTTTTGTAAAGAACAAAACATTTAATTGGATTACTTACAGCTGCTGTTGTAGGGCTTATAGGTATTAGTAAAGCTGCTGCTGTGGCATGAGAATATTCAAAAACAACAATATGTTAAAAATTGGCATCATAATGCTAGTGAACTATGGCATAGTAAGCATATATATATTAGCAAATTAATAATAGGGTTAATGACTTAAAGCTGGCTGTTACACAAAGGGGAGATCAAGTATATACTGTTAATTGAAAAAAAGGCTTGAAGTGTGATTGGAATGAAAGTGCTTTTTGTGTCACAACTCTCCCATACAATGATTCCCATTATGAATGGGAACAAATTAAAATCATTTAAAAAGTCATCACGCAAATTTATCTATAGAAATTACAGATTTGCAAAAAAGGATTTTGAGCATGTCTCAGAATCAACTTACTATGCTTCCAGGTAGCGAAATTTGGCAATCAGTAACAGATCAATTGAATAAAATAAACCCCTTACATTGGTGGAAAACAACCTCTGTACTTGATAACTTCAGTGTGGTGATGATTGCTGCTCTGCTTCTCTTAAGTGTATTAGGAGGCCTTCACAAAGTACTGTTGTCCCACATTAATAGGGTTGAAAAGACCAGCCATGCCAATAACTTGATTCTGCTTAAAACACTTGACTGTCAAAACCCTGCCTATGGAAGCTTGGCTGGTGGCCAGTGACAGGTAAGACCTTCATAGGAGGGCAACCTAAGACAGGCACAGTCACTGTGGACAAAAACAAAAAAGGGTGAATTGTTGGAAAAGATGCTGAGAGCCAGAGCCTAAAGGGTTAAGCATTAAAAAGCATGCTTTATTGCAGAGAAACATTAGTGAATATCTCCAAGGACACTGCATACTGCAGATATCAGTAGGAGGAGGTAGAATGGAGTGAACTCACCACTAAGATGTTATTGCCAGAATTCCTAAGAAAGGTTGTCAGGGAAGCCAGAAACAGGCAGTGCTATCATGCACCAAACTGAGGAACTAGTGAAGGACTCCCTAATTTTGTTATCAGCTTTCTAGTATAAAAAGCAGGTTCAGCCTAAATAAACTTGCCTGCATTCCACATGGAGTGAGGTCCCCTGATCCCAAACTTTCTCTGGATCATTCCCAGCATCATCTGCCTCCATGCTTAATTAAAACAGATGCAGACATTTTCAATCCCACACGAGTCAGGAGGGTTTGGACGAAAAGAAGCTGATGAACAACTGAAGAAGCTGGAATGTAACATGTGTTCACTACAGTTCCCCAAGGCCAGAGAGGGAATGTCATGTGTGAGAACCAAACCCTCAGAGCCCCAATGAAACCATCATCATAAGATCTGGATCTGCAAAGGAGGACAGAGAAAAAGCCCTGTTCAGCACTCACAGCCTCAGTTAGTGATGTGAGTCACTCTAGAGAGTCTTCACAGGGGAGTAAACAGCAGGAAGTCCATCTTCTTATGTAGTGAAATCAGCCCTCTAACTGTACATGTGTACAGAGCAGTGTGGCTTTCAAATGGTCACATCCATGCTCCTCATGCTCCATGCTCACTCTTCCTGAAGGAGTCCTCCACATGTCCAGGCAGCTGGAGAGGGGGCCGAATGGAGTGAGCACATTTCCTTTATGAGTGACTGTATTTGCAAAGGGTGAGGGGAAGTGCCACCCTACTCCCACTAATGTTGCAGATACAAATCAATATTTTCAAATCAACCACTTTTTATGATTTCATTGTGTACTTTTTTCCTAATTTCTTTTAAATTATAAACAAATTACCCATGCAAAGTGTATAAATATAATTTATGGCTGTTATGGCAATCAGCAAAATTCCTTTTCTAGCCTCAACCCCATTCCACCTTCTTCAGAATTATATGCATTGGCAGATTCTTTGAGTACACATTTCTGTTTGTAAATACATGCATTCTCCAGTTTCATCCATCCCACACCCTATCACATATGAGAAAAATATTGGAGTACAAATTAAGAATAGAAATAAATTTTCTAACTTCTTAAAACACTTGAGATTAGAAGTATATCATCCAATTATGAAAGGATCATTTCTGATTTAAAATAATAAGGAAAATTGGAGATAAGTAGAAAGCAGGCCACTGTAG
The DNA here is from genome assembly GCA_029593785.1 of Cabassous unicinctus. Classification (NCBI taxonomy): domain Eukaryota; kingdom Metazoa; phylum Chordata; class Mammalia; order Cingulata; family Chlamyphoridae; genus Cabassous; species Cabassous unicinctus. The sequence continues at coordinate 45,853 of JAQZBX010009307.1, forward strand.
TTCAGTGGCTGTTAAACTTGAATCCACATCAGAATCAGGTGAAGAAACTGAAAAATTATAAATGTTTGGGGTGCCTTATAAGAAAATGCAGCATTAGTTTTAAAATGGTAATTGTTTAAGTGCTTACCCAGTGAAAACAACCAGGATAATTTGAAGTAAGTGGAATGTCGATCTTTACATAAACTAAGAGAAATGATAAATTAGTGGTAACAAATTGAACACAGATGAGTGTGGAAGAAGATGTGGGGGGAGCAGATCTCAGAAGATACTGCAGGTGCTCTTTTCCAAGAGGAGAAAGTCATCCTGGATGGCACAGTCACAGCCGCTTCCTTAAAAGAGTGGCAACAAGTTGCACAGGCTCCAGGTGGAGATTCTTTGGTGATTCATATTCATTACATTCACAGGGCTTCTCCCCAGTATGAATGTTCTCATGTTTAATGAGATACAGCCTCTGGCTGAAGGCTATTCCACATTCCTTACATGTATAGGGTTTCCTTCCACTATTAATT